>JAMQGT020001134.1:0-157355 GCA_024447675.2 Pterophyllum scalare | reverse complement strand
AACAATTGTCTGTCCAGCTTCAAAATGAGACTGTGGAATCATCAATGGTGGAATACGAACTCTGATCCCCAAACAGCAACATGACACTGATATTTTCAAGACTGTATGGTTGCAGAAAATATTATTGCTTGTGTGAGCTGGAGAGGCATTAGACATATTTTAGCCTTCTCCTAAAGGTGAACAGAAATCATGTCTGACCTTTAAATATAAAAAAATTAACAAGTTTTTGAGGAAAATATACAGGATTTCTTAATTACTGATAACATCTGTTCAGTTGAAGCATTTAGCTGTCATCTTTGCCTTTTGAAATCACATATGAGGAATGACTGTGAATCTTACAGATAAACTCAAGACACCATGCTCATACGCTCATACAGTGAACCAGTCACGGTCCATTACCCTAAAGCATATGTGTCAATCTCAGGGTAAATAGCAGTCCCACCACGTACACTACAAATCCCACCATGCACTGCAACTGCATGTCTGCACAGGCCAAGACCTGTGTGCTACCCAGGTGCTGCCAATGACACACTGATCAGTTGATCAGCTGAATAAAAACATTGTTCAGCACTTTTTGCAGCGACATTTAAGCTAGTCTGACCCCAAAAATGATCAAACAAAAGTGGAAAACAGGGATTTTCCAAACAGGTGGGAGACAGAGGCCCTGATCACTGACATCGGAGGTAAACTCTGTCTCTTTTCCTTGCCTGTGATGTGTGTGGAAAAGAGTGGATTGGTGGGACAGATGCGGGAGAAGATGCAGAGGGGGACCTGCACAGATGAGCTGACAGTGCATCACTGCGTCACACAGCAAAAAATGCTGCGCAGCAAAGTCCTGAAAACAGAATACGTCATAAGCACCGTAACACAGGCAGGGAACTTTATAGGAGGCAAAGGTTTAAATCAGTTTCGGTCTTTCTGGAGGAAATAGCTTCTGAATTTGGTGACGTGCCTTATGACACAAGTGCCATGAGCTGCCTGAGGAAATCTGTCAGTTCATAGAAAGTAAAGGAAAAGTCTCAGCAGGGCTCCGGGATGAAAGGTGTCTGTATGAGTTGACCTTTCTCTGCAACATAATGAAGCATCTTAATGCGTTAAATCTGCAGCTTCTGAGACGGACAGCGTGATTATGCACATGTATGACGCAGTGAAAGCTTTTCAAGTCAAGCTGCATCTGCCGAGCGGTGCATATGCAAAGGCGGAATTTATGCCTTTCCATGTTGCCAAAAAAAAATTAAAAATCCGACCAGGTTTCCACTGCTGTGTTTGCCGGTGCACTTTCTGCTGAGAAACTGGACACACTGCACAGTTCACGGAGCAGTTTTCTGCTTTTGATGCTCAGAAATTCACATCACAGTTTTTACCTAAAAAAAAAATTGCAAATTTTCATCAGCTTGAAAAATTCTAATTTTCCCTGATGTTAATCTAATTTTTTGAGGAAAATGTTGCTATTTTCTGGACATTCAAATTCATATTGCTGATTTAAAAATATTTTTAGTTTTAGATTTTCAATAACTGTTAATCCACCTGAGCCCACAACTTAGACTGTGTTTTCAATTTCGGCCCATCTGGTAATTGAGTTCAACAAAGCATACCTTCTGTCAGTTTTTGCTTTCAGTGATTACCAAAGTTTATTAACGTACAATGTTGTTTTAGACACAATTGCAATATAGTTAACATTACAAAGGTGTTGACTACGGTTCTGTACAGTCTGATTTTTAATTATTCATGGCAACATGATAAGTCAACCTGTTCTGAAAGCAAGCTGTTTTACGGCTCTGAAACTGCATTAACTTAATTTTTCAGACTTTTGCCATTCAAGTTGGAATGAGGTGAAGTGTTCTATGGCCTGACGAGTCAAAATATGAAATTCTTTTTGAAAATAATATCCTCAGGATAAAGAAGATAGGGACGGTCTAGTCTGTTATTATCTTAAATTTGCTATGAACTTTTTGTTTTTAAATAAATTATACCAACTCATTATCATCCTTGAAATGAATGTTACTGTGCCTCCAGGTTTAAATTAATCTTGTTATTAATGTCCCAAGAAGATGTGAACAAGATACACGAGTTTAATGGAATCCTAGATTTGGTGAATGCAGATAATATTCCAAGTAAAATGCAACAGTGTTCATTGTTGGGCTCACATTTTTTATAAAGTGCTGTTCTGGTCTTATTGACCACTCAAAGCTTTTTAGACTACAGGCCACATTTTAACCATCACTGTACTTTTTTCTATTCACTTCTACTACTTTATCTACCTCACATGATTTGCTATTTTAGAATCCCCATTTAATCTAACATGCACGTCTTTGGGCCGTGGGAGGAAGCAAACCCCAAACAGTCTCTACAGTCCCATTCTCTATTCTCTACTCTATCTCTATGTCTGAAATGCTCCCTGTGTAATTAGAAGCTGTGCAACGAGTGGAACAAAACTGCAATAGGAATATGACATCAAATACAAGAACCCTGTGTATTTCTGAATGAAATGAATAAATGGATATTGTTTTACACCAACTCAAACACTTTGCAGCAAAAGGCAACTTAAGACTCTGTTATCCACTCTTTTTCTGCCATCAAATGCAATGTTTTGGTTTGAACTACTATATTAGGAGTAAAGCTGCGTGAAGTGCCAGTGGAAATAGCAACTGAAAGGTGAGAGAAATTCTGTGGAACTGCATAATTAATTGCAAGTTTTGGCAAGCAAACAAAAAGACAGATTCATTACAAAGATATGTGGTAGTGTGTGTTTGCACAGTTGGAGGCCTTCATAGTCAGAAAAGGTGTGGTGTTTTTTCCACTGCAAAGCAGGTATATCTGTATGAGTCACGGGCCAGACAATGTCTATCTTAGGACTGCTAGTCCCACTGGCAATTTGATACATGTGAATAGGTTCGGCAAACCAAAAAAACAAAATGAATGTTGCCTGTAAGATACAAAGATGAAAACAACTGAAGCAGTGTTTTTAGGATAGTTGGGGGGGCGGGGGGCTGTCAGCCAGATTCATTGTCCTGACGTCCAGCAGTTTCACCACTATCCACACTTGGTGTTTGTAGATTGTAAATGTGTACATCGGAAGCCCTTTGTATTTCACTCTATGTTCATGTTTTAGCTTAGAAACTTTTTCTTGCACAGGCCTTCATTTACAACCTTCTGATATGTTCTGTTAAAATGCAAGAAAGGTAAATGGGAACCTTCAAGATTTGTCAGTCATAATGCAATTACTTACTTAAATCTACACTACAGTACTCCCTAAACAATTTACAAACTTTTGGGTTTCCTGGTTGTAAAAGCTGTTAAGTGTTCCTATATCCCTCAGAATGTTGTTTTCATTAGTCCTGTGATTCATGGCCTGTCATGCTGTCATGTGGTGGTTGTGGCTCAGGAGGTAGACCACGTCATTTACTAATTGGAAGGTTGGTGGTTCAATTCCTGGCTGCTCCAAGTGTCCTTGGGCAAGATACTGAACCCCAAGTTGCTCTCCGTTGTGACTGTCAGAGTGTAAATGTGTGTGAATGTTAGATGTAGAAAACAGAGCTTGTATGTGTGAATGGGTAAATGCAAACATGCCATATTAAAGCTTTCAGTGCTCAGCCAGAGTAGAAAAGTGTTATATAGCAACTAGTCCATTTACCACTCAGTTCACGTGTTCTCCAGCTGTCTCCACTCGCTCTAATTGCCTTGTGTATTTAAGTCCTAAGTTGTCCTGGGTTCTTTGTTGCATCCTCTCCTTATGCTGTGTGTGCCCTGTTTCTGAGTTTTCCCTTTGTTTCCAAGATTTTGCATTCCTGGCTCCAGTCTGCCAAGTTTTATATTTTGCTTCTTTTTTTTTTTTTTTTAGTTTAAGTTCTGTCTCCCACATACTGCATTTGGGTTCTACTCCACACAGCTGTTCTCTGACAGGAGCCATGCTTTCATGTTTGTTATGCCAAATTCTTGCCCATTTAAAAATTAAGCAGAAATCAAGACTCATCATTTTTCCAATCTTCTGTTGTCCAGTTTCGGTGAGCATGTATGAATGGTATCCTCAGTTTCCTGTTCTTAGCTGATAGGAGTGGCACCTGGTGTGGCCTTCTACTGCTGTAGTCCATCTGTTTTGGGGTTTGACATGTGTTCAGAGATGCATAACATCATTGTAACAAGCAGATATTTAGTTACTCTTGCCTTCCTATAAGCTCAAAGCAGACTGGCCAGAAATACTTAGGTCAGCTTGTCTGGCACCAACACACTTAAATTTCCTTTCTTCTTCCTTTGCACTAGATTATCAGATCATGGAATTACTTGCATGCTAGTTGGTTGAGGTGATGATGAAAGGATTCGGGCAGTGAATCGTTCTGTTCGAGGAGGCTGGTTGAAGTGAGTCAGAGCCACTGCAGCCACTGCACTTTCTTTTTTTCTCATGTCGCCACTGTCACTTTCTTACTGTTGTGGCCCATTTTCCAACCAATTAGGATTCTACCTACTCAGAGGATCATCCCTGTCAAGCTACATGGAGGACTGCATGAATGCACATATATGTAGATTGTTTACTCAGAATCCTTCTCTCTGCATAGCCAAATACCTATGCAAATGGACACAGTCAGAGGCTGATAAGGTGTGGTGTTCTTTTTCCCATTTGATTACAAGTGTGTCTGTATGAGTCATGGCTCCAGAGAATGAAAGTGTCTGTTACCACGTTTCAACTGACGAGGTGCCAGTGCTCGTGCCAGTGCAGGTTCCAATGAACCCGTGAACTGCTTTAGAACAGGCCTGCGTTTCCATTGCACTTTGTGAGTGTGGGCGGGTCCTTGTCTGGAAACAGAAGCTGAAGGGCACAAACGTGTGAGAACACACTCCCCTTTTGTAAAATCTATTTCTTGTGCTGCGAACATATTTTGCAGTCCAAACAAAACCACTGCAGCATCTGTGTGTGGCACAAGGTATACACAGACAGCGATTACGAGCACGACAACAAGTACGCACTTTGCATCCTTTTATCTGTGTTATGAACTGAAGCCTGTGGTACATAGCCAACCAATAAAGACAAAGTGATAATATTCAAGATTGAAGTATCAATTAATGGTAGGACTTCTTTGAACAGTCTAGTAGGAATATCTAATAAATATGTTGATGGTTTGGAGGAAGTAACTATTGAAGTTAACGCAGAAAGACCACCTGGAGCAAAAGAGTCTAAACAAATACCAGCAGTGCTGAAAGCAGCTGAACATGAAGATGAATCTTGGAGATGGTTTTGAATAATTTTTTCTCTAATTTCTAAAATTTTATTTGTAAAGAAATCCATGAAGTCATTACTAGTTAAAGTGAAAGGAATACTGGGCTCTACAGAGCTCTGACTCTTTGTCAGCCTGGCTACAGTGCTGAAAAGAAACCTGGGGTTGTTCTTATTTTCTTCAATTAATGATGAATAGTAAGATGTCCTAGCTTCACGGAGGGCTTTTTTATAGAGCAACAAACTCTTTTTCCAGGCTAAATGAGTATCTTCTACTTTAGTGAGACGCCATTCCCTCTCCAGCTTACGGGTTATCTGCTTTAAGCTGCGCATTTGTGAATTATACCATGGAGTCAGGCACTTCTGATTTGAGGCTTTCCTTTTCAGAGGAGCCATAGTATCCAAAGTCGTACGCAGTGAGGATGTAAAACTATTGATGAGATAATCTACCTCAGTGGGAGCAGAGTTTAGGTAGCTGCTCTGCACTGTGTTGGCACATGGCACTGAAGAGCATAATAATAAAGGAATTAGATCCTTAAACTTAGTTACAGCACTTTCACAAAGACTCCTACTGTAATAAAACTTATTCCCCACTGCTGTGTAATCCATTAAAGTAAATGTAAATGTTACTAAGAAATGATCAGACAGGAGGGGGCTTTCAGGGAATACTGGCTCCCTCCCTTCCTCCACCACCCATGCCCACCCCAGCGCTCCCATGCAGTGTACTCATACGAAGGTTTTTTAATCTCATATTGTGCCCCATTAGGGCACAATATGAGATGCTTTTTTTCTCCTCACCTACCCCATTGTGTTCGCTTTGTTTCCATCTTTTAAATGGCAGCACCTCTGACAGCAGCAAGACCGCAGAACACTTATCTGCAATGTTTGTTTGATTGTTTGTTTTTTGGATGGGTGTTCTGGAACTCCATTTTATTATATGTTTGACTTGTAATGACAATAAATTGATTCTGATTTCTGTTAAGTCTTCAGTTTCTATGCCATATGTCAGGACAAGATCCCAAGTATGATTAAAATGGTGGGTGGGCTTTTTTCAGCATCTACATGGATGTTAAAAATCACCCACTATAATTATTTTTATCTGAACTGAGCACTAAATCAGATAAAAAGTCTGAGAAATCAGACAGAAATTCTGAGTAAGGACCAGGTGGACGATAGATAATAACAAATAAAACAGGTTTTTGAATTTCCCAATTAGGGTGGGCAAGACTAAGAGTCAGGCTTTCAAAAGAATTTAAACTTTGATGGTGTTTGGATAGAAGCTTTTTTGTAGTCTGGAGGTGCAGCCCCTTATTGATCTGTAACACCAGGAGTGAAAAGGTGGTGGCCAAGAAGAGAAGAGTCCTTACTGATGTTTGCGGTGCCTTGTGAGCAAAGGGGTTCTGTAGATCTGCTTGAGTGAAGGTAGCTGAGTGTCAGTGGTCCTCTGTGTTGATTTGATGACTCTCTAAAGAGCTATGTCAGCCTCAGTGCAGCTGGCATGCACTCTCCATTAAGCTACAGTAAGAGGACAGCCAGCAGCTGTTTGGACAGGTTGACTCAGAGTTTTCTTAAGAAGGAGAGCTGTTTGTGTTTCTTCTTCACCAAAGAGGCTGCATTTAGGGTCCATGTGAAGTACTGGGAGATATGTATGCTGAGGAATTTAAAGCTTGGCTAGGTTCAAATCCACCTTGCCTGGGGCCTCTCTGTGTGGAGTTTGCATGTTCTCCCCATGTCTGCGTGGGTTTTCTCTGGTTACTCCAGTTTCCTCCCACAGTCCAAAGACATGCAGTTACTGGGGTTAGGTTAATTGGTGATTCTAAATTGCACATAGGTGTGAATGGTTGTTTCTCTGTGTCTCTCTGTGTTAGCTGTGCGACAGGCTGGTGACCTGGCCAGGATATATCCTGCCTCTCACCCTCTGACAGCTGAGATAGGCTCCAGAATGGAGAATGGATAAATGGAGAAGAGCTTACAGTAGCAAAAATAACAACTTAGCTCCATAAAATATATACAATATCACAGAACAAAATAGGAAACAATCAATCTGTTATTTACTAAAAGGCCAAAGGCAACCACACGCAGAGTTTCTCAGTAAGTCATCAAGTCATGTTGGGAAACTAAATGGAACCAAAATGGTAAACATGAAAACACAGAGTAAGGCGTGTAAGGTGTGTTCGTCTGGTTTTTCAGGTTACTGTAGGTACTTGGTCTGTTACCGCCCTGATCCTCTTTTTCCGTCCTTTCTGTTTAGGTAAAACTCCCTCCCTCCATTTTACCTGACAGAAACATGACTCTATAATAATAAGAAACCTGTCGTACATTGCCGTGAGAGATCAGATACACCACTCAAACAAACACTACACTGTTCACAAAATACTGGAGAACCTATAAACGCTGAGTTGATGTGGTACTCCCACAAGATTGTTTTGAAATAATGAAGTCATAAGAATTTATGTTGAAATGTTTAACAGATGTTCACTTTATATTAATTACAAGACATCTACTTCTGCCAGACCACATTTATCAATGAAAGTGCCATGTATTTTATAAATCAACTATAATGGCATAAAAGACATGTAAAGACAAGTAAAATATCTGAGAAATGGCTCTTGAACATCAAGACTAAATGCACACCTCAGGAATTTCTAAAAGACCACCACATTGACCCTTAATCTTAATCATAGAGCCTACGATGTGGTTCTATGTCATGCTGCCAAAATTTATACCTACAGTATGCTGGCTGCATTAATGGGATGTGCAGTCATATCTCTAGCAAGGTGCACATGAGATTAAAATGTAAGTTATGGTATTTCAGAAAGGATTGTGATTAAAATGTATCTGTGTTGTTAATACAGAGTATGCTCATTGTTGCACTGCCTTCAGGTGTGCAAATTTTAACTGAAAACTGCTTTTAGTCCATGGGTGAGGAGAGTTAGGGCCAGAGACCCATAGTTCCATATTGTCTTAATGGAGCTCTTTGCTCTAAGATTGCAGGCTTACTTTGTGACTCTTAGGGTTTCTAAAAGTTGAATAGGAAGCAGAACTATCACCTATCAGGCCCCTCACATATGGAGTCACCTCCCAGACTGAATTCAGGACACAGACACGCTCTCTGCTTTTAAGATTAGGTGTATCCTATGGAAACTGCACGAGAAAATATATGCTCTCAAACAGTGCAGCTAAAAGTCGATACTGAAAGATAACTACAAGAAAATGTTGCATTTTCCATTATTTATAGAACAAAAGAAAAATAAATGACATTAAATGTCCTTATCCACCCTCATTGGGGCAGATTGTTTATTAGCAGTGGGATGCTCACATATAAGCAAGCACAGAGCAAAAGCCCAAAATTTCTTAAAAGAGTTTTTGCAAAACAATCATGTGAAAACTGTCAAGATGCTGTTTTCCTAATCTCTCAGGATTAACATCATGACACAGAAACAGTAGTAATTGTAGTAACAGTAATGGCTAAGCCAAGGCAGGGCTGGAGTCAGCAACTCAACACCTTGGAGACAAGAGGGAACTCACAAAACTTTGCTCCTTATTCCTCAACTGGCTGCAGCAGATGACAGCTTCTTCTTGAACCAGGTTCTGTTTCTGAATAGATTGTATCCAGAAGGGCACGATAAAAATAAAATGAACACAAAACAAACAAACAGAAACCATAGCATTTTTTTTTATTATTAAAAGGTTTAAGAAATTAAGGGGAAAAAACATTAATGTAACACTTACAGTACTTGATGAAGTTACATTAGTTTACTTTCTCGAAAAAAAAATGAATCTGTGCGTTGCAACTTCTGAACAACAAGAAGGTGAAGAAATACAGTTTGCTGACTGATGCTTTCAAATGACCAGACCAGCAATACCAAAAAGCCCAATTCTTACTTATCCCAGAATAGTGGAAAGAGAAAAGTATAGACATAGAGAGAAACAGGTTATGATCTGAAGCATTCCACATAATCTGTAATACGTGGTGGAAGCAATGTTCTGCCATGGGTATGTATGGCTGCCAGTGGAACTGGATCCACAGCATTTATTGATTATGTGACTGTTGATAGCAGGATGAATTCTGAAACATATGTGGCTATACTGGGCTCAGATTCAGCCAAATGCTGAAAACTGTAGACAGACCCATAAAAAAGCAGCCGCAGATGCTGTGTTTCATATTAAAGGTCTCAAGAGTGGATACAACATTTGGTGATGTCCATGACCTCAGGCAGTCATTGACTATGAAGTATTGTAAGTAATTTTCTTAATTTTGAGCCTCTGAAAATGGGGGACTATTTATAAAAATGGCTGTGATTTATAAATAGTTAATGCAAAACTTTTATAAAGCTCCTGGCACAATATATCGTTTGATTTAAACTCCATTGTAATGGTGTACAGAGGCAAAACAGCAAAAAAACAAACAAAAAAACCCTGTGAACTGGCTTCAATTTCCTTTGTCATTTTACTGCATGTTGGAAAAAACCCTTACATGACTGAACATGACTAATTATTTTGGAAACCATCAACCAGATGCCAACATTTCACTGGAATTCTTTTCTACTGAAAAGAAGAAAACTGTGACAGGTTGGTTGCTCAGACTTGTTATTTTTATGTAACACAATATTTATTTCCAAGAAGGAAGTGGATCAGTAGTTTAATTATATGTGTTCTGTAGAGCCACACAGCCAAAATCTAAAAACACTGATTGTTTTCTGAAGGTTTCCTTTCTAATATTATAGGGCCTTTACCGTACATTATAAAGTGTAATGTTGACTATTGGTGTGAAATGGCAGTATACAAATAAATCTGAATTTGTAATTGGTTATTAAAGGGGAATACCAGAAAGGCTGCGCCTTTCAGAAGGAAAGATGGGGAAGGGTTCAGCACTGAGCAATTCTGTGAACAATTTAAGCAATTTAAAAATAATCAGTGGAAAATTGCAGTGAATTCAGACATGGGTGTGAGGTAGAACAAGCAAGTGTTTTTCAGGTAAACTATAAACGCAGACATCAATTAAAACATACCAGAGAGGAACTAATATGTCTCCTTGCATCTCAGAACAGCATTCTGTCACGATATGTCTCATATTGCCCACTGACAACAATATTGTATATTACTGCCACCTTGCGATGCATTTGGCTATTGTCTCTGGAATTCAACCACTGAACCTGCTCTGTCATTTTTGTGGGCATGTCTGTTTCCTGTCAACAAAGGTTGGAACAAAGGCAAGCAGAGAGTGGAGAATCATTTTCTGGCTGTTTGCACATGCCCATTGCAGATAAACCACTGACAGGAAACTGCTGGGAGACCAATATGTAAGAGAAGTTTCCCTGGTCTCTGTTTTCACTGCCCTGAGGTTATTTACAATCTGTACATTATTATGTACATACACAGATGTGTGTGGAAACAGGAAGCAGGAGGAAGTAGAGGAGCACATGACTCTATAATCTAAAGAGATAGTTTCTCACTTGCTAATCACTTTGGCCAGACTGCTCTTGAAAAGGAAAACTTTGAAATCAATGGGCACTGAATAAACATCAGTCGTGTGTAACACAGGACTGTTACTGCACTGACACAAGAAATACCAATCTTGGCTTTGGTATAGCAATTCTCACATTAGGTATTCTACCTTTTTATAATAGCCATGACTTCTTTTCAGCTCAAAAAAAATAAAAATGATTATAGATTATATTGTGAAACATCAACAATATATTTTTAACATGTGACATGTTTAAATAATGAACTAAATACATCTCAAATAGTTCGTAGTTTTATCATTTTAAATGCATACACAATATCCACTAGCGGAACAAATCAGAGCCGGGCCAGGGGTGGAGCAAATGACCGGGCCCTTTATACCCAAATAATAAAGCTCATCATAACATCATGACGAACAAAATATGTGTCCAGTTTTTGTAACTTGGCTTTTTCTTGCTCTATTTTTTTCCTTTTCTTTTGCTTTGCTGCTCCACTTTTATGCTTATATGAAGTGCCACTCATGTTAGCTTCATGTTTAGTCCGTAAAAATGCTCCACTTAGTTTACAATCTGTTGCCAAGTGACTGATGATAAAGTTGGTGGACGATTGGTGATGAGTTTTACCCAAAATACACTTGGAGAAAATATGGGCGATCCACTTGTAAATTTGCGTGTCATAAAGTTAAATGTAAGAGTGAAAATAAAGCCAGTCATGCACCACAACATTTTATTCAATATTTTACACCTACTACATCACTAAAGTCAGTCGGTCTTGTAAAGTTTTTAGCAACCATGACTCAGTCCTGACTGTGGCAACCTTTAAAACCCCCGTGTAAAACATGAAGTAGGCTATGCCTTTGGCCATACATGCTCATCTGGATACAATCAGGAGAGGGCCTGTCTTCTCCAGCTCTCCTCGGATGTGATAGAGGCCTGGCTACCTGAAATCTTATCCTCTCTCCCATCCGGGCCCCCTCTAGGCCCAGCCCGGGGGCATGCCGTCCTCCCAGTCCCCCCTAAGCCCCGCCCCTGACTATAACACCAAAAGTATTCGCTCACCCATCCAAATAATTTAATTCAGGTGTTCCAATCACTTCCATGGCCACAGGTGTTTAGAACCAAGCACCTAGGAATGCAGACTCCTTCACTCTAAAGAGCTCAGTGAATTCCAGTGTGATACTGTGATGCAATGTCACCTGTGTGACAAGTCGAGTCGTGAAATTTGCTCACTACTAAATATTTCAGTCAGCTGCTACTGGTATTATAACAAGGTGGAAGCAATTGGGAATGACAGCAACTCAGCCATGCAGTGGTAGGCCACATAAAATGACAGCAGATGCTGAGGTGCAGAGGCTGCCAACTTTCTGCAGAGTCAATACTACAGGTTTCCAAATGTCACGTGGCCTTCAGATTAGCTCAAGAACAGTGCATAGAGAGGTTCATGAAATAGGTTTCCATGGATGAGCAGCTGCAGCCAAGCCTTACATCACCAAGTGCAAGGCAAAGAATTGGATGCAGTGGTGTAAAGCACGCCACCACAGGGGTGGCTGTAGCTCAGGAGGTAGAGCAGGTCATCTACTAATTGGAAGATTGGTGGTTTGGTCCCCAGCAGGTATCCTTGGGTAAGATATTGAACACCAAGTTTCCCGAGTATTCATCAGAGTGTGAATAGGGGAATGCAAATGTGTTGTATAGAGCACTATGAGTGCTCAAAGTAGAGTAGAAAAGTTTTATATAAGTACTAGTTCATTTATTGGACTCCAGAGCAGTGGAAATGTGTTCTGGAATGATGAATCATGATTCTCTGTCTGGCATTCCAGTGAACAGATCTGGGTTTGGCAGTTGCCAGAACTGACTGCATTGTGCCACGTGTGAAGTTTGGTGGAGGGAGGATTATGGTGTGGGGTTGTTTTTAATGAGTTGAGAAAGCACTATTGAATATAGTTCCCTGAATTATGGCAAATCTTCTGGCTCTATTATTGTGCTGTTCTGCATAAATCACCTTTTATGTGCCAAGATAGAAGCTCCTTGTTGTCTACTATTATAACATGCTGAAAAGACCTGGGTAAAATTAGAGTCTATAAGATAATTTTCTTCTGATTTTTGTAGATGGGGTTCCTGTAGGAGGATTTCAAGAAATCAGAGTTAAGAGCAGCTTAAGAAGAAAGAAGCTGTATGTACACAATTTTACTTTCAAACACAAAAGCAGCGTCTACCGCCGTGCACTAAATTATCAACTTGAACTTCCTTAACACATTGCGTTTGTGACGCCACGATCAAGGGTTTCCATGGAAACGTGGAGGAGGGGTATACCCACCGGAAACGCTGCAGTGCCAGCAGAAAATGTATCGGAAATGTGCATTTTCTCTTTTTTGACTTTATTTTTCACATTATTCTGCAGTTGAATGTATTGAATGCCACGGTCGTGCGAAATCATAGAGCCGGATGCTTGATCTGATGAAAAAGTGCGCAGACTGTATAGGAAACATCACCGGCCGAGAGCAGCCCATGGTGGGGAAGGCACAGCGGTCCTGCCTCCTTCAATGACCATCTTCAAGTGCTAGCGATAAAAGTCCTCGCTGGCGACACTGTAACCATGGACGAGTACCATAAATTTCTTTAACTACTACTGACGCTGAGTCTGTCGTGTAACTCTTTCACAATGTCCGACTGCTTGTGCAGCTGGAGCCTCCCAGTAGTCTGATAGTAACGTTACAGGCCTGCGTTTACCATCTCGAAATTTCTTGGCAGGTGAAAGCACGCTAGCTAGTACTGCTAGCGTTGGGCTTTTCCGCACTGCACCTCTAGGGTTTGATGGTGCAGCCTATTTTTTTTTTTTTTTTTTTTTGGCTGGCCACACCTCTGCATTGATATCTACCAATTGGAGGACCATTTAACACCAAAAAGTATTTTATGGGATTCTTATCGGCGAAAAAGAAGCGGACATAAGCTAAAATGGTGAACTGGAGGCGGCTGCTGCGAATGTCCAACCGATCTTTTCTGGCCTTCATATTCTTCTTCTCCATGTCCACCACTTGTCTCTACTTCATTTACGTGGCTCCTGGAATAGGTTAGTAATCAGCAGTTTACGCTACACGCTTTACACGGTAACAGATAATGTAATTGCGCCTGGATTTTCCTCTGCACTGTAGTCATCAGCTGCTGTTATAGTTGATGCTAACGCTAAACAAGTTAGCTAACAGGCTCACTGACACATTGTTTAAAGTTTGATACCAGGCTTTTATGTTTACCTGGGCTAATTTATTTTGCTATAATAATCAGTCAAAAGAGTCTTCTATTGCCTAGTGGGTTAAAGCATTCATAAAATCAGGACAAGGGGTAGTGTTCTGACACTCCAGTTGTCACTACATTGCTGGTTTATGAATGAATGAAGTATGGGCTTCACTGCTATCTAGAATATCTGGCGTTTTGCTTTGCGTTTACCTTTTTTAAGTTGGGTTCTGTTATTTTGTTGGTGAAAGCCTGAAAAAATATTGACACGTATGGGTGCTGAACTCGTTTTTAGAGTGTATGCTGATTTTATTTGAACAAACTCATTTATGTATTTGAGTTAATCATATTCCTTCTCAGCTGTATAGTACAATAGAGCTCTGATATTTGAGCAAGTATGTCTTCAGGCTTTCCTGAACTACCGCAACTGAAAAAGTTTTAAAAAAAAAAAAAAAAAAGAACTCTATTTAGATCCAGTTATGTATGAATGCAGATGTTTGAATTGTGCTTTGCAGGTTGGACATGTTTCCCTTTTTGTTTGCATATATCTTTGTTGATTGCCTTTAATTCTTTAATATCTGTGGGGAAGAATTGATTGAAATGAAATATAATTTATGGCATGAGGCCTGCACTACAAAACATGACTTGAGCTTGTAGAGTTGGCAACACCATGGGCTTTCAGTATCATGAAGCAGGGATCTAGCCTGACCTGTGTGTGTGTGTGAGGGGGGGGGGGCAGTTTCAATAGGGAACTGGTAAAATTCTCACTTTGGTGCAGCCCAGGTGATGAACTGGGATGAATATTTCTCAGTTCAATTCAATTTTATTTGTATTGCGCCAAATCGCAACAAACAGTCGCCTCAAGGCACTAATGTAGGTAAAGACCCTACAATAATACAGAGTAAACCCAACAGTCAAAACAACCCCCTATGAGCAAGCATTTGGCGACAGTGGGAAGGAAAACTCCCTTTTGACAGGAAGAAACAGAACAGCAGAACCAAGCTCACGGAGGAGCAGTCCTCTGCCATGACCGGTTGGGCTGAGGGAGAGAGACAGGACAAAAGACACACTGTAGAAGACCAGAGATTAATAATAACAAATGATTAAATGTAGAGTAAAAGGAGGTGAATGAAAAGAAACACTCAGTGCATCATAGGAATCCCCAGCAGCCTAGGTCTATAGCAGCATAACTAAGGGGTGGTTCTGTGTCACCTGATCCAGCCCTAACTATAAGCTTTATCAAAAAGTAAAGTTTTAGGCCTAATCTTTAAAAATAGAGAGGGTGTCTTTCTTTTCCTACCAAATTTGGGCAAAAACCCCTCAGACAGCAAAGGCCCTGGGATCACTGGGACACACAAATCCCTCCACCACAATAAGGTGGCAATTTGCAGAAAGTTATCTTTCACATTTTATCTACCACTCCCATTACTGAGTAAGGCATTAATCTGTGCTGCATTTTTGCTATTCCCTATGCAGAAGATCGTTTGTCTGCATGTGAGGGTTGGTTGTAGCCAGCTCAAGCTCCCTCACTCACACTCTCTCTCTCACTCTCTCTCTCACACACACACACACACCCTGGTCTTTGTGAGGATGGTGGAGAGAATTAAGCACTCAAAAGTGTGGTTGCACTTCACTAGAGTCAATGCTGACAGTGCTTGTTGCCACAAATGCAGTAGGTCTTTTGTTTGTAAAGGCAGAAACACAAGCAGTCTGTTTATACATTTGGCAACGTCCATCACATTCAGAGAAATGTTCAGAGTTCAACTGCCTAGCTTGTAGTTCATCTGGTGCTGCTCAAGGTATCCTGGAACATACACATAATTACCTTAATTATTGGTTATCTTATTTAAAATATGAAATTGGGTTAGTGATTAAAAAAAAGTATTAGCAAGCTGGATGCATACATTCAGTTTGAGATGGTCAAAACATCACCTGAAACTGCTGCTCCCAATACCCAATCCCAAATCCTCAATTTCAGTTTCAGATTACTCAGTGATGTAAAGGCTGCAGTCAAGTCAACAGTACAATTCAGTTTTATTAATATAGCACCAAATCACAACAAATGCCTCAAGGCAGTTACAATACAGTAAATGTTGTCAAGGTAGAGGTTTTAATTCTTACATAATGGATGCTGTATATCTGGACTTCATTAATACCAGATGGTTTAGTGGTTTTTATTTTTATATATCATTATACATGCCAAAATCACGTATGATGACGTGTTATTAATTGGATTGTTTTCTTCTTCAAAATGAACCGTAAGAATACTGTTAAAGTACCAGACCAATACATCGTTTCGCTAAGAGTAGTAGTACTGCTAAAAAAATATTCGTCCCAAGTGTGGATACTGATTATAATTGTATTTTAATAAGTATTTGACACGTACAAAAAAGTTTTACCACTTTTGTTCTGAAGGGTTGGACAGACTCTGCCTCTGTGTATATTAACTGTGCCATGTGTTAGTCTTAGAAGATAATTGTGCGCATCTTTATTACTCACCAGGGTTCTAGGTGGGAAAAATTTCCCCTGATTGAACATTTAAAAGTGTGACTATACAACAATTCTCTATTTAAATGCTGGATTTGCTAAGAAAGGAAAAGACTTTGGTTTAAAAAAACACACTTCTAACATAAAAATTTGGTTGGGGGGTTAGACTTAAGATGCCTTTAAGAAATGTATTCACTAATTGAATAATTTATGACGACACAAGGCTAAATGCATATAAAGAAACTAATATCTAGTCTATATTGACATTGAAACAAAAAGACACGTGAGCAAAGAGACATTGAATTGGAATTATATATGGAGGGCAGATGCTTTTAGAAAGCTACATGCATAGTGATAACAATGCAAAATATTATATTCCAAGTTCTGTTTAAGAGTAGGGGACAACGGCTACAGTGTTACAGTTTATAGCTCATAGGCCCAGTCGGTTCTAAGTCTTCTATTTTGAGCTTCAATAAAAGTGATTGTCCTAGGCTTCAGTCACACAGGACAAGAGATGATCGGCAACCACTGTTTGTGAGTGGAAAAAGGTTAATTCCCCAACTGGCTGGCAAATGGCTGCTGGCAGTTGTTAGGTGAAATTGGTCACAAAGAGGATGTTGCACCAGAAACCTTTTTGTGATTGCTTTCATTGCTAGCAGATTGCCGTGGTCTTCCATAATTTGCATGGAAGTCGGTGACTTGTCTGCAGCCAGCCATTGTTCTGGGCCGGCCACGATGAACATCTCTCAAACTGGTTGTTCATGATGACTTTATTTATGCACAACAGGTTTTACCCTTGGCCTATGCAAACCATTACAGTTTTGTTTATAGCATATAAAGCTCATATGTTGCTAGCTTTCCTGCTAGATGCTAGAGTACAGAAACAAAAAGCTGAGCATTTCCACAGTCAAAGACTTGAATTGTTTTTTCTGGCAAACTTCCAGGTTATCAAAGGCCTTGTGGGAAAAAGGCCTGCCCTTCAAAATAAAACCCACATGGATTGTAAATAGGAAATGGTTAAACTTTTGATAAAACAGACTATATCAAGGATATGCACTGTAATTTGACAGCCATTTTAAAGGGTCTTTTATAGTGACTGCTAGCTGAGTGGTAGTAAAACTTGAAAAAGTACATTTGTACCTCGCTGCTGCAACCAACCTGTTTCAACAAGTGTAGCTTGTACTTCAAGGGCAAAGGGTTTGTACGCACTTTTCAAAGTGCATAGCAGACAAGACAGTAACTTTTATGCAACTGCAGCAATATTACTGACCAAAATAATTGCAAGGAGGTTTTAGGTGTGCTGTATATCTCTTTGCAACCAATTTCACTTTGTAACTGTAAACAATCTCCTGCAATCATCTGTCAACCAGTCAGGAAATACAGTGGCTTGCAAAAGTATTCATACCCCTTGAACTTTTTGCCATTTTGTCACCTTACAACCACAAACTTGAATTTTATTAAGATTTTAAGTGATAGGCCAACACAAAGTAGCACATAATTGTGAAGTGGAATGAATATGATATATGGTTTTCAAAATCTGAATCAAATAAAAATCTGAAAAGCATGATGTGCAGAAGTGCCCCCCCCCCCGAAAAAAAAATCAATCCTTTATAGAGCCACCTTTCGCAGCTGCTAGTCTTTTGGGGTCTGTCTCTGCCAGCTTTGTGCATCTAGAGAGATTTTTGCCAATTCTTCTTTGTTAAATAGCTCAAGCTCAGCCAGATTGGATGGAGAGTGTCTGTGAACAATAATTTTCATGTCTTGCCACAGATGCTCAATGGGATTTAGGTCAGGACTTTAACTGGGCTATTGAATATTGACTGGGCACATGAATATTCTTTATTCTAAACCATTCCACTGTAGCTCTGGCTGTATTTTTAGGGTCATTGTCTTGCTGGAAGGTGAATCTCCTTCCCAGTCTCAAGACTTTTCCAGCCTCCAACAGGTTTTCTTCCAGGATTGCCCTGTATTTAGCACCATCCATCTTCCCATCAACTCTAACCATCTTTCCTGTCCCTGCTGAAGAAGAGCATGCCCACAGCATGATGCTGCCATCACCATGTTTCACACTGGGGATGGTGTGTTCAGGGTGATGAGCAGTGTTACTTTTCCGCCACACACAGCGCTTTGCATTTAGGTCAGATTTGTGGAGTGCACGACTTATAGCTGTTCTGTGGACAGATTCTGAGATTCAGAGTGACCATGGGTCTCTTGCTGCTTCTCTGACCGGTGCTCTCCTTGCTCGATCTGTTAGTTTAGGTAGACAGCCATGTCTTGATAGGTTTGCAGTTGTAGAATATTTTTTTATTTTTGAATGATGGATTGAACATCATGGATTGGGATGCTCAAAGCTTGGGATATGTTTTTATAACCTAACCCTGCTTTACATCATTCTACAACTTTATCTCTGACCTGTCTGGTGAGTTCCTTGGTCTTCATGATGCTGTTTGTTTACTAGAGTTCTCTAACAAACACTGAGGCCTTCACAGAAAAGGTGTATTTATACCGAGACTAAATTACACACAGCGGGACTCTAAGAACTAATTAAGTGACTTCTGAAGGCAATTGATTGCACTGGATTTTATTTAGGGGTAGAGTACAGGGGACTGAATACTTTAGCATGTCACACTTTTCAGATTTTTATTTGATTAAGATTTGAAAACCATGTATCATTTTTATTCCACTGTGCTACTTTGTGTTGGCCTGTCACTTAAAATTTCAATTAAAAAAAAAAAACATTTAAGTTTGTGGTTGTAAGGTGTCAAAATGTTAAAAAGTTAAAGGAGTATGAATATTTTTGCAAGCCAGTGTACACTTTTGTTTTGTTTTTTTCCTCCTCGCAACTGGTGGTTGCAAAATGATCACCGACCCATCTCCAGGCCTGTGTGACTAGAGCCTTAGAAGACTTTTAATCCTTAGCTCACTTTTGCATGTGATGGCACAGCAGGGCAGACAGTAGACAAATGTACTAGGTCAGTGGTCCTCAACCTTTTTTGAGCCATGGACCGGTTTAGTGTTAGACAATATTTCCACGGACCGGCCTTTAAGGTGTGGTAGATAAATACGTCAAAATAAATGATACGACCATAATCAAAAGTGTGATATTTTCTGAGTATAATAATAAATGTGAATCCACTGTGTGTTTGTATGCAATAAGTCAGTGACACCAGAATCTGTATTTCTGTTCTTTCTATCAGCCAACACATACTTCTTCATGGTGCAGGCTCAAGGCATCATGTTGAGGGACAATGTGAGGACCATCGGCCAGATGATCAGATTGTATACCAACAAGAACAGTACTCTTAATGGGACCGGTAAGTTCTTTAAGTCCCTACTTTGACTGTATGTGTAACTGTCCTGCAGCATTTCTTGGCTTCAGTATGTACTATACAGAGTTCAAAGCAACTGGCAGTGGTAGCACATGGATGGTCACATGGTGCTGACTGTACAGATACAGCCACTTAAAATGGCCAGTTGGTCCCTGGCTGGTACATGACTGTAATGAGTAACCCACCAGATGTAGTAAATGCAACCTCAAGTGGTAACACCCCTAAGCAGCATGCAGGGAAACTGTAATTTCTTGTATTTTCCTCAAGGGAGAGGAGCCAAGTAAGTGTGGTGTTAACAGGAAAGTTGCAAGGTGCCCTCTGGTGGACAAAGTATGCAATCTCAACAAAGTTGAAGGGTGTTTCTTCCTATCTCTTTTTTTTATTTATTTATTTATTTTTTATTTCCATTTGTAATCCCTTAGAAATCCAGATACCAATAGATTTGTAAATGGCTAATACTGGCTGAAAATATTGGCCCACCAATCTGTATTCTTCTTCTGTATGCTGTACTTAGGCAGGGTTAAGGTCTGAGGTTCGACTCCTGGGAGTAAGAAACATGATCAGATTTCAAAGAAATTTTTGATTCTTGGCAAGCACTTATTTTACCCAGTAAGGTGTGGGGTTGTAGGACAGTGCTTACTGAAAATCTTTTAATGGTTTCACATATACTGAATACTCTGCAGCTATGAACATTTTCAAAATTTACCCAGATGAGAACCCAAATGAACTCAAATTCCATCAGACTGGACTTTAAACAGTCTTTGCCTAGTAGAATATCTCTTTCCATTTGAAAGTGATCTTTTTTCTTTTCTTTTTTTTACTTAGAACTTCTGGGCAGATCTTAAATTAAGAATGTAAAAATATAACACATCCATGTATGAAATATAAAAGAGTTTTCAAAAGAAAAGAACAACAACATTGCTATATTAAATGTCAAATGTAAACATACTTTCAAGCTTAAAGTGTTGCTGCAGTTGACCCTGTGATTTATTCTGAGCACTTGATGATTCTTTTGTTCTTTAAACAGTCTCCACACTCTTTCACATTGCCTTTACGTAGGTGATAGAGGAGATTTATGTTTGACTGCTTGTAACCAAACTGTGTCTGTGCTATAGAGAGTGCCTCTCATTTAGGAACAAGCTCCTTGTCTTGTCTGGTTCTTTGCCTTTTTCGTGCTACCTGTTTCTATCTCACCTTCACTAGCGATGGTGGTTTCTGCCTGCATCCATGTGATGCTGTGTAATACTGCAAATAATCATCTGAATAATAAAAAGTATTGCAGTGTGCAATACCACAAAATAAATATATAGTATATTATAAAACAATTAACATTTTTGACTTTCTCTTTAGACCACCATCTATTGTAAGGTTTTTGACACAGCTACCCTAAATTACCAGTATTGGTACCTGCTATCACCCACTTTTTTTCAGAATGGTGACTCGAATTCAGCACGATCACACACTATCTCCAAACACTAACTCTGCTAACTGAAAATATAGACCATAAGATAAGCTTATATGCTGATGATGTATTTTTCTTGGGAACTCAGAAGCCTGTAGATAAGTTTTTAGATGAGTTCTCATTTATATCAGATTACCAGTTTTGCCTCTGAATTTAAATTTTCAGAACACCTCCACCACCCCACTACAGTCAGGCAACATTAGATATTTAGGTATAACATTTTCTACCAGACTGTCTGACTTGGTACGGTTGAATCATATTCCTCTACTAAAAACAATGGAGGATTATCTCACATGTTGGAATATTCAACCTATATCACTCATAGGAAGGGCTACCACAGTTAAAATGATGATTCTGCCTAAAATCAATTATCTTTTCTCCTTGATCTCTAAAAAGTAAAGTAAAAGAAAAGTAAAAATCTAATTTCTGCCTTTTGTTATCTCCAGTATCAAGCATTTTAGTTGCTTTAAAAGCCATAACATAAACAGCTCTCTGACAGGTTGGAAATTTTTTAAAAATAGCCTTCACTTATCCTAAGTAAGCAAATGACCATTTGGAACAATCCAGATATATGTCAGAAAAAAGGACTACATTTTCCAGAATGGCAAGAGAAAGTGATAATCTAGAACATGTTATTCAAGATGTTCATGTTCTTTGAATGAAATAAAGGTTCTATTTCGAAAAATGGAATCAGCAACAGTAAGTTTCTAGAATATTAGCTTTTGAAGTCCATCATTCAAGCAAGATTTAATTTAAATCAACTGAATTTAGAAAATATAGTTAACAGAATTTCTAAATCTTTATACCCCCAAATTGTTATCCAAAATGTATAAGTTATTGTTAAAAACTGATGATTCAATTTCCCTCCAAACTGCAAAATGGGAGCAAGATCTTTCCATCAACTCAGATGAAAACATCGACACAGATATATTTAAACACCTTCAAAATGACTAAAACCCCCAACTAGCAACTTGTACAATACAAAATTTTTTGATACAACACTATACAGGACAGAGGATGTTCCAAATGGGTGTCACATAGTCAAACATATGTACTCACTGAACAGGCAACTGTGCTGAGAACTATGTGCATGCTATATGGTCTTGTACGCCTATTGAGAGGTTCTGGCAGAGGATATGTCATGACTTATATGCATGGTTTAATTGCAGTGTCCCAGCCTCACCCAAATTGTGAATTTTAGGTGATGTAAGTGAATTAGATATAGAAGCAAATACAAACCTAGTTCTTACTGCCTTATGCATTGGTAAGAAAACTATGATCATGAATTAGAAATTCAAAAATTATTTGTGTATTATTCACTTTAGGAATTTACTTTAAGATTACTTTAGAGAGAATGTCTGCCTCCTCTAAAAACCAATTGGATGACTTTTATTCTCTCCGCTGATCAATTCCATCACTTAGTGGGGGTGATCAGCTGGAGTCTCGTCTCCCCATGTGCCTAGCAATTGGCTGTCGGGGTGGGCCTGGGGATACGGGTGTCTGATGGCTCCTGGGACTGGGGCTGTGGCTGCCGTTTTGTGGTGTCTGTGTGTTTGCCCTGGTTGCTGATGGTGGGAGCTTGTATGGATGCAGTCTTGTGGTCTTAGGGTGTGGGAACTGAGGTGCTTGCAGTGATGGGTGCTGGCCCTGAGCTGGGTGGTCAGTCTCCTTTACCAGAGTCTGAGTCTGGTGGTGGAGGCCATTTTCTCAGCTTGTGCTGGAGCAACCGGCCTCTGGCGGAGTGGGCTGCTTGTTTCCTCTGCCTCTCTGGAGATCTTGACCTTTGGCTGTGGGGGCATTGTCTGGGGCAGTGGTGCAGACCATAGTGGCTTAGCCATCATTAGCTCTCCTCCAGCAGATTGTCCCTTGCAGCTGGGAAATCAGGTTGGCTGGGTGACAGTGAGGAGGAAGTGTAGTCCTAAATAGAAGCCTCCAGTACACCACCAACCTGTTCTTGTTTGTGCGTTGTTAAACATTAGGTCTCTCTCTTCAAAGTTCCTATTAGTAAATGATGCAATAATTGAGCAACTTATTGATTTAATCTACCTTACAGAGACCTTGTTACAGCAGGGGGAATATATTAGTTCAAATTAAACTGTAAGAATCCTCGAAGCACAGGTCGAGGAGGAGGAGTAGCAGCAATCTTTCACTCCACCTTATTAATTCACCACCACCTTCGCCCACTGTTGAGCTTAACACTGGACCCCCTGCAGTTTGCCTACTAGCCCAGCATCAGGGTAGACAATGCCGTCATCTACCTTTTGCACAGATCCCTCTCTCACCTAGAGCAGGTTTAGAACACTGTGAGGGTCATGTTGTTCGATTTTTTTCCTATGCTTTCAATACCATCCAGCCTGCGCTCCTGAGAGGGATTCTGGAGAGAGCCGGAGTAGACAGGCAGCTGACTGCATGGACCATTGACTACCTCACAGACAGACCACAGTATGTGAGATGCCATGACTGTGTGTTTGATGTGGTAGTCTGCAGCATGGGGGCGCTTGAGGGCACGGTCCTCTCAGTCTCTCTTTTCAGTCTGTACACTTTTAACTTCTGGTACAACTCAGACCATTTCCACCTACAGAATTTTTAAAATGATACAGCCATCATCAGATGGGAATGATGAGGAAGACAGGGGGGGTCATCAGTGACTTTGTTGGCTGGTGTGAGACCAACGCCCTCCAAATCAACTCCAGCAAGACGAAGGAGATGGTCATAGACTTAAGGAGGAAGTCACCCCCTACAGCACCGGGGTACATCCAGGGAAAGGATCTCGAGACAGTGGTCTCTTACAAGTACCTGTGTATAGTGTTTTTATTCCCATTGATGGCTGTATTTTATTTTTTACTTAAATCTATTTTTATTTTAGTTTTTTATTTATTTATTTTATCCTTAACTGCTGCTCTCATTCTGTTCTTCTCTGTACTTGAGCTGCTGTAATGCACAAATTTCCCTGCCATAGGAAGTCTTGTCTTGTCTATGGAGTCGCATAGCTGCAGACCACTCGGGGTGCCCATGCTAACTTCTGCCCACCGGCAAAATTGCCAACAATGGGCATGTGAGAATCAGAACTGGATCACCGAACAATGGAAGAAGGTGGGCTTGGTCCAATGAATTACATTTTTTTTTTTACATGGATGGCTGGGTGTGTGTACATCGCTTACCTGGGGAACACATGGCACCAGGATCCACTATGGAAAGAAGGCAAAGGTTCAGGAATGGATGAGGAGCACTATGACGAGTTTGAGGTGTTGACTTGGCCTGAAATTCCCCAGATCTGAATCTAATCGAGCATCTGTGGGATGTGCTGGACACACCAATTATTCTGATCCATGGAGACCCGACCTCACAACTGACAGGACTTAAACAGGGTTCTAACGCCTGATCGCCCAGCGCTGTGCCTTGCTGAGGTACTGTCATGCTGGACTGAGAATTCCCACTGTTAGCTACTGGAATGATTGCTATTATGACAGTTCGCTAGTGGCGCAGCCATTAGCACTAGCAATCAGTTGTTCGGCACAGAGGGTATTAATTAATCAATTAAAATATAATATAATGTGAGGAAGGACATCTTGTGTAAAATTTTATTTATATAGCACCATATCACAACAGTCATCTCAAGGTGCTTTATATTGTAAGGTAAAGACCATACAATAATTACAAAGAAAACCCAACAATCAAAATGACCCTAAGCATTTGGTGACAGTGGGAAGGGGAAAAACTCCCTTTCAACAGGTAGAAACCTCTGTCAGAACCAGGCTCAGAACCGCTGCCCCTCCAGCCATCTGCTGCAACCGGTTGGGGCTGAGGGGAGGGAGACAGGACAAAAGACATAAGTAGTGCTCAGTGGTATGGTTATACTGGATGGAATTTTGTTCATGGTAGGATTTCTTTTTAATGCGTCTACAGTATAATGGTGAAGAGATTAAGACCCAGAGTTTGAATCTCAGCAACCTTGACCTCAAGGTCAGAGGCCAAATTTTCTGAAGGTCTTGTTAACACAATAACTTGAATGTAGGGCTGCAACGATTCATTGATTAACTCGAATAATTCGATTATAAAAAATCCTCGACACAAATTTGCTTCTTCGATGCTTCGTTTAAACTCTGCAGCGCTGAGGTATCTCCGTGTAAATGGAGCGTTTCACCCACATCAGCACCATTACAGTTCTCTGTAGCTGTCGTCTGTTTCTTCTTCTGGGTTTAATGGTGGTAGACAAACCAGCTTAGAGCTGCATTACCGCCACCTGCTGATCTTGAGTGTGTATCAGGTGTTTAAAAAAAACCTTAGCTTCTAAAAAAAACTCTCCGACGCTGTGACAGATTCCCTTTAACACTAAGTGGATCATCACTGACATGTTTTCCCACGCCTCCACCGCTTTCTACCGTGTTTGTGTGTTGTGCTCGCTGTGCTGAGAATTTCAGCTGTTTTTTCTCTACTTCAGCTTCCAGTTTAACCACAGTTTACTAGCGAGTGTCGCCATTAGCACAAGCAATCGTCCAGTACCGGAAGGACCCCTTTACTGAAATCACTTGATTGCGATTGTTTGTTGTGCAACAAAATATTAAATTGGGGTACCATCATTTTTGTCCAGGCCAGTTTCATTAGATTTGAAAAAAAACTAATTCTGTTGAACCACAATTCAAAAGCAATGTCTGATGTTCATTAGTTCATTTGCAGTACATTTTTATTTATTACTTTTGTCAGTTTAAATTTATTTTAGTGACCATTGTGGGTTTTTCTTTCTGTAAAGGAATGCTACTAACAATTTTCTCCAGGTCCATATCATTACACAACACTTTGGTCCACAACATGGTGGTTATAGTGATAAGCGTTTACAGACAGGTTGGCACATACACTGAACTACGCTGAAATGCTTCTCTGGACTTTTTTGGTATGTAGGTCATGTGCACTTCTTTCAGCTCTGTGTACAAGTCTCTACTTCTACTTTGTGACTCTCCTCTGTTGTTTGCTGTTTCTCTGGGCTTTGCGGTTGTACAGAGGTTAACACTGTTGCAGTTTATAAATTCTCATTGTTCCTGCATGGCTTTCCTCTGATTATTCAGGGTTTTTTCCCCAGCAGTCCAGAGACATGCTCTCTAATTAGTCATTTTAAATTGGCTGAAGGTGTGAATGATATGTGGATAAAGCCCTTACTTGCACAGAATAAAGTGCTATATGACTGTGTAAAACATGACTGTGGCGTGTAGCGTGAAGCTCACTTGAGCTTTTTTAGTAAGACTGGGAAAGCACTATATAAATGCCAGGCTATTCCATTGCATTGCTCTGCACTGAGTGAACACAAGCAGCACTCTAAACAAGTTGAGTACATAAGAGATAGCATATTTGTAGTATTGCACAGCAATATCATTGTACTATTGCCACTGGTAGCTACTGCCTTAACCATTGTGATTCAAAGTAGTGCTTTTGCTTCTTCACTGGAGCATTGAGTATTTTAGCAAGTTTGTGAATTGGAACTACTCTAAAGCATAGTGAATCTTGCTTTGCGAGGTATACCACTATGCAGCTGAGCTATAGAAGTTGTACCTGATTTTGGTTGTTTATACTGCAGACTATCCTGATGGCAGTAATTCCACTGAGTACCTGGCCCAGCCAACCACTTACCTCCCTGAGAACTTTACCTACGCTCAGAGCCTCCCTTGCCCAGAACGATTACCTTCTATGAGTGAGTACACTGCTATAACCAGATAAGTGTCAAAGGGGCTCAGTGACATTAAGTCGTTGCATTTTTTTTTCCTTGTGTTTTCCAGTGCAGTTTATTATATAGGTCACTCCACATAAAACTACAATTGGAGCCTGTGTGAAATATGAACCATTTTTTGCGCACTCAATTTTAAATCCACACTAGTCAAAGATATACATGAAATAAAATTAGCTTTAACAGTTTTAACATAACTAAGAAAGAAAAGTGTGCATACAGATTTGCACCTGGTCCCTGGTGGGCAAGATTTTGTTACATGACTAAAGGCCTTCTGTTTGTTTCTCTCTGCTAACATAACTTTAACAACAGAGAAGAAATCAGTGCTGGAATTTTATTGGGAAAGTCAAAGCAGGGGTCATCAACTCCATTTGTCCAAGGGCCAGAATTTTTCTCGGCAGACCCTGTGATGGCCAGATGCTCTCGTAAAGTAAAATAAAGTTAATATGTATCCTAAATAATATATTATCATTTGATATATTAATTTTGTATACTATTTTAATGATGTGATGTACAACTCCTACACTTACATGTTCTTCTCTGTTATGCTGATGATTGTTATGGAAACACCGCAACTGTGCACAGTTGTTCTCTTTATAGATATGACAAAAAAGTATATGAAGAGCAACAAGTTTATCTATGCACTTTTCAAAAGGCATTTTTGTTGTTTTTTAAATGAGTATAGGAACATATGAAGAGTTCAAATACAAAACCCTCTAAATCTGCCTGGACACTTTCAAAAGAGCATTTTTTTTATCTGGATCTTATGGTAAAGCTCAATTTCATTTTACAGACAATGGTGAGGTGCCTTTTTTTCATAAATGTAAATATAGTAATTTACCTACTTTTGAAGCAAAACCAGCAAAATCCTCTGTCCATCCTCTGCCTAGTGTGAATGAAGGCAAAAGGCCCAAATATTAGACTATGATAAAAATACAGTGGTGTGAAAAAGTGTTTGCCCCCTTCCTCATTTCCTGTTTTTTTGCATGTTTGTCACACTTAAGTGTTTCAGAACATCAAACCAATTTAAACAATAGTCAAGGACAACACAAGTAAACACAAAATGCAATTTGTAAATGAAGGTGTTTATTATTAAAGGTGAAAAAAAATCCAAACCATCATGGCCCTGTGTGAAAAAGTGATTGCCCCCCTTGTTAAAACATACTATAACTGTGGTTTTTCACACCTGAGTTCAATTTCTCTAGCCACACCCAGGCCTGATTATTGCCACACCTGTTCTCAATCAAGACATCACTTAAATAGGAGCTGCCTGACACAGTAAGGTCCACCAGAAGATCCTTAAAAGCTACACATCATGCTGAGATCCAAAGAAATTCAGGAACAATTGAGAAAGAAAGTAATTGAGATATATCAGTCTGGAAAGGGATATAAAGCCTTTTCCAAAGCTTTGGGAATCCAGCGAACCACAGTGAGAGCCATTATCCACAAATGGCGAAGACATGGAACAGTGGTGAACCTTCCCAGGAGTGGCCGGCCGCCCAAAATTACCCCAAGAGCACAGCGACGACTCATCCAAGAGGTCACAAAAGACCCCACAACAACGTCCAAAGAACTGCAGGCCTCACTTGCCTCAGTTAAGGTCAGCGTTCATTCCTCCACCATCAGAAAAAGACTGGGCAAAAATGGCCTGCATGGCAGAGTTCCAAGGAGAAAACCACTGCTGAGCAAAAAGAACATTAAAGCGCGTCTCAATTTTTCCAAAACACATCTTGATGATCCCCAAGACTTTTGGGAAAACATTCTGTGGACCGATGAGACAAAAGTGGAACTCTTTGGAAGGTGTGTGTCCCATTACATCTGGCGTAAAAGGAACACTGCATTTCAGAAAAAGAACATTATACCAACAGTACAATATGGTGGTGGTAGTGTGATGGTCTGGGGCTGTTTTGCTGCGTCAGGACCTGGAAGACTTGCTGTGATAAACGGAACTATGAATTCTGCTGTCTACCAAGAGATCCTGAAGGAGAATGTCCGACCATCTGTTCGTGTACTCAAGCTGAAACGAACTTGGGTTCTGCAGCAGGACAATGATCCTAAACACACCAGCAAGTCCACCACTGAATGGCTGAAGAAAAACAAAATGAAGACTTTGGAGTGGCCTAGCCAAAGTCCTGACCTGAATCCTATTGAGATGTTGTGGTATGACCTTAAAAAGGCCGTTCATGCTCGAAAACCCTCTAATGTAACTGAATTAGGACAATTCTGCAAAGATGAGTGGGCCAAAATTCCTCCAGAACGCTGTAAAAGCATCATTGCAAGTTATCGCAAACGCTTGGTTGCAGTTGTTGCTGCTAAGGGTGGCCCAACCAGTTATTAGGTTTAGGGGGCAATCACTTTTTCACACAGGGCCATGATGGTTTGGATTTTTTTTCACCTTTAATAATAAACACCTTCATTTACAAATTGCATTTTGTGTTTACTTGTGTTGTCCTTGACTATTGTTTAAATTGGTTTGATGTTCCGAAACACTTAAGTGTGACAAACATGCAAAAAAACAGGAAATGAGGAAGGGGGCAAACACTTTTTCACACCACTGTATATCTACATAGATTCACACAGTACAGTCACAATGGCACAAAAATGGCAGCATTTGAACATTTAACAGTAACAGAATGCAGGGATGCATGGACATAACAGTTAGTGTCCAACTTTTGACTCATCAAATACTCATCATGAATCAATTAATGCAAGGCTAAATTACTTAAATAGCAATTTAGCCTTGCATTAATATCCCCAGATGTCATCAAGGAGTTCTAGCATATTGATAAATAAAACGGTATCCAAGTGTGTCCCAATCAGCTGTTCGTCTGAAACAGTAGTAACAATTCTGGAATTCACAGAATTATTCTCAGCGCATTTTATGACGAGCGACCAAATTTGGCAACCCACTCATGCATACTGCTCTTTGGCATCCCAGACACAGCGTACGTGATTTATCAGATGATTTGTCTTGTGTCACACAAATTACACACTTGTTGCATCCGTAATGGCCGCTTCAGCTGACCTTTTGTAATGACAATAAGTTGAGGTCACTTGAATTGTTTTCTAACTTTGCTAATGTGTTATTTTAGGCATACATCTTCCTAGCTATAATGAAAAAGTGGAATAAAAGTTAGTCCATTTTTTTTAACATCCGTTTAACACTTTTCTAGTTTAGTGTGGAGTGACCACATATGTATGTGTATATTATTTTAGTTTTTTCTTTCTTTAACAGAAGGGTACCAAAATTTTGTCTACATCTGTGTGTGTGTGTGTGTGTGTGTGCGTGTGTACTTTTTTTTTTTTTTAATTATTTTGATGCCAAATATGTTTGTGGAATAACCTCCCACTTAAAAATAATCTCCTCAGAGGGCCTTATGAAAGTGAACATGACAGAGATCCCTATGGAAGAGATAGAAATGAAGTTCTCCAAGTTTTTTGATGTCAAGTTTGGAGGCCAGTGGAAACCGAAGGACTGTAGACCCCGCTGGAAGGTGGGTTTCTACATTTAGATAATGATAATTGTATATTCTAGTAATTATTGTGAAAAAATGCTAATGACCTGAAACATACTCAAACATTTTTATTAGCTGAAATGACTTCCAGTGGAACTTGCTACTAGTTTTTATCCATCAGCCCTATAGACCTAGATGAGAACATATATACTCCACACAAAAAGGCTCCGCTCAGCTGCAGGTTTGAATTATCTTGCTTTGAAGTGATGGTGCTAACCACTGTGCTGCCACATTTTATCTATGATGATAATAATTTGTCCAATCAAATTTAAGCCACTTGACTGAGTGTTCTTTAATAGTTAATGCAAAAATGTCATTTATTTCCTTGAGTCATAGCTGAAAGTTGGCTATTCTTTTGACTCTTTAATTGTTTAATTTCACATCAGTTGTGGTGGAATATTAAGCTAAAGTGATCAAAACTGGTTCAGTTTCTAAATTTTTCCAGGTAGTTTCCTTGGCACAAAAAGGAGTACATACAACAGTAAGCATATGAAGTGTCTGTGTTGCTTTATTGGACAGAAATCATTTTCCTGTTGTTTCTGATCACTGCTACATAGATTTTACACCCGATGAAACACAATGACCAGTGGGATCTAAGTGGCCGAGATACTTGAGCAATAATCAGATGGGGAAAATGGATGTGCAAAGATGTCTTTAAATTAGATCAAATCAATAAAACATTTATTGTGTATTGTCAATAATATAAATGAGTGACGCTTAAATGAATATTTGTGCAAACTGATTAGTAAAATCATGCATGTTCTTTTTATGACACCTTGTGATTGTTATTCATTTCCTGCTTTGTAGCACCTTCCTATCAATAAATACTCATTTGGTGGTTCATATCAGATAAGAAAAGAAATATTTTTGGTCTCACAGAAAATAAATTAATGAATGTTGCACCAAAAATTTCTCTGCAGGAAAGGTGCTATCAAGATACATGGTATGCATGATAATACCAGGACTGTATCATGTTATAGAAAGAGTCCTAAAAATTTCCCTTCAAGCTAGCACTTGTTGATAGCAGAAAGTTAAAAACTCCTTTTTAACGGAAAGAAACATCTGCCAGAACTTGGTGGGGTGAGAGAGAAGATGAATGGTGAGAAACTGTGAATGAGCAGGTTTTTTGGGCTAATAACTGCAGTTCACATTCTTGTGCTGATTCTTACTCTGTCTATAGGTGGCCATCCTGATTCCATTTAGAAATCGCCATGAACATCTTCCCATCCTTTTCCAACACCTTATCCCTATGCTGCAGAGACAGCGACTGCAATTTGGCTTCTACATCATTGAGCAGGTACAGTCTTTTGTCTGTGAACTGCAGTGTAGGATGAAATGTTTTGGCACATTGACAAAGTTGACATTCAACTCAATGTCCCTGTTCTGAGCTTAGTGTGGGTTGTGAAAAATGTGAACGCAGTTTTCTTTTTTGAAAGCAGGCTTTTAGGATTTCCTTAATGTTTTTGTACATTTGTTTGGTACAGTAAGCCATTGCGATGTGCTTCTACCACCAGGTAGAAGGCAGAAGCTGTTTGACAGCCACAATTAAAAAAGTCTTGTCTGGAACTCCTTCAGAAAAAATAAAGTATTATGCAGTCCAGTGTAAACTCTGCAGGTAAAACTGGCATATCCCAAGTTTGTCAAAACTATGCTCATTTAAGAACAGTTTTAGCAGAAAGCACTCTCCAACAAATTAAAATCAATTAAAATGATGGCTGCAACGATTAGTCAACATTGTCGACAATAATTGACAATAAAAATAGTTGATGATAAATTTAATTGTTGTTAATAGTCGTTTTTTTATTACTGATGATTTTTTTTTTTTTAAACAGAGTGAGACGTCTTCCTGTCCGTCTGTCTACTACATTTTAAATAACCTTATGCTAAATGGAAAAGCTGATAGCTAAATAAGTGCCATTTCATAATTATGTGATTCATAATCGATTAGTCGACTAATCGTTTCAATTGTTGATGGCTAATTGACCATCAAAATAGTCATTAGTTGCAGTCCTAGTATGACATGACATTGCTTGATGTCCCTGTTTCAAATTAGAATTATGTAGTTTGCTTGGGATTATGGCCAGTTCTAGTCTGATATGTCAGGATGGGCATTTTGGCCAAGATGAAGACTGGAGTTTTGTGCAGCTGAATAGTTACTAGCATCTTGTCTTTCTTAGCTGACGTTTTTGTCCATGATCCTGTGTGTAAAAAATCTTCTTCTTTCAGCTGCTCCCTTTACGGGTCACTACAGTGGATCATCTGCCTCTATCTCACCCTAACCTCACCTGAGGACTTCTTCTACTGTCATAAATCACACCTGGCATTCATCTCTATCTGCTCAACCCTGCCTGCGTTCTCTTCTTCATCTCTCCTGTGCACTGTCCGTTGCTTTAAACTCATCTACCTTCACTCCATTTGCTCTTTTCAGCTTCACTGTTACACCTGTCACCCTCTCATTCATACACATGTATTCTGTCTTGCTTCTGTTGACTTTCATTCCTTTTCTCTCCAGAGCATACCTCCACTTATCCAGGCTCTCTTCCACCTGCTCCCTACTCTCACTACAGATCACAATGTCGTCTGTGAACATAGTCTATGGCGACTCCTGCCTGACCTCATCTGTGGGCCTGTCCATCATCATTGCAACTGAGAAGGGACTCAGAGCAAATCTCTGACGTAATCCCACCCTCACCTTGAACCCATCTGTCGCTCCTACCACACACCTCACCACTGTCTTTACATATGTCCTGGACCATCTCAAATACCACTCCTTACTTCCACATATAGTACCAAAGTTCCTCTCTTGGCACCCTATCATATTTCTCTAGATCTTCAAGGACACAGTGCAACTCTTTCTGATCTTCGCTATACTTCTCCATCAACACTCAAAAAGCAAACATCACATCTCTAGTGCTCTGTCAGCCCCAAACCATACTGCTGCTCACTGATTGTGCCCTCTCTCCTTAACGTAGTTTCAGCAACTTTTTTCCATATCTTCATGTTATGGCTCATCAACTTTATCCCTCTATAGTTACTACAGCTCTGCACATCACCCTTGTTCTTGAAAATTGGTACAGTACACTTCTCCTCCATTCCTCAGGCATCCTCTCACTCTCCAGGATTGTGTTAAACCATTTGGTTAAAAAGTCCACTGCCCTCTGCTAGACATCTCCATCCTTCCACAGGTATGTCATCTGGACTGAGTGGATTTCCACTCTTCATCCTCTTCATAGCTGCGCTCACTTCCTACTTACTAATCCTCTGCACTTCCTGATTCACTGACTTTCCTCCATCTGTTCACTTTTCTGTCATTTTTTTCATGCATAACTTCCTCAAATTCTCCTCCCATCCTCTCAACACACTCTCTTCACTTGTTAGTACATTTCCATCTTTATCCTTAATCACTCTGACCTGCACATTCTTTCCAGCTTGATCTTTCTGCCTAGCCAATCAATAAAAATCCTTCTCTATTCCTTAGTGTTCAGCCTCACATACAACTTATCATAAGCCTATTCCTTTACAACATCTCTTTGCTGTATGCCTAGCCTTCCAGTACTCCTGCCTACTTTCTTCATCTCCCTGACTATCCTACTTCTTCTTTGCTAACCTCTGCCTTTGAATACTGTTCTGTCCTCATTCCATTCCACCAAGTCTCCTTGTTCTCTTTCCTCTGTCCAGATGATACACCAAACACCTTCACGACAGCTGTACTTTCCCAGTCACCTGGTGACTCTTCCCTACCACCCAGAACCTGCCTCAACTCATCCCTGAACTCTACATAACATTCTTCCTTCTTCAGCTTCCACCATTTAATCCTTGACTCTTCAGTCTCTTCCTCTTCTTGATTTCCAAAGTCATCCTACAGGCTACCATCTGATGCTGCTGAGCTACATTTTCCGCTGACACCACTTTGCAGTCTCCGGTCTGTTATAGATTGCATTTTCTACATAAGAGAGTGTTCTTGTGTGCATTTTCTTCCATTCTTATAAATCATCCTATATTCCTCCCTCTTTCTGAAGTATGTGTTCACCACAGCCATTTTTGTCCTTTTCACAAAATCCACTACCATCTGTCCTTCTGCATTCCACTCCTGAACACCATCCCTACCCAACACCTCCTTTTTGTCACCTCTGCTCTGATCACCAAGCTCTTCCACCCTGGGGACACACGCTACCACTTTATCCAGCTTACTCCAGAATTCCTTTTTCTCTTTTATTGACATCCAACTTGTGGCACATGTGCAATGACAACATTCAGCATCACCTTTTTCCAGCTTAAACTCATGATCCTGTCTGACACACTCTTCACCTCCACAACACCATTCACCTACTCTTCCTTCAAGATTACAGAGCTACTCCATTTCTCTTGTCTACACTGTGGTAGAATAACTTGAATCCACCTCCACTGCTACTGGCTTTGCTTCCGTTCTACCTGGTCTTCTGCACACACACACACACACACACACACAATATATCTATCTACCATTTCTCCATCATTTCAATCAGCTGTCTCCCTTTACCAGTCATACTTCCTACATTTTAAAGTACCTACTCTCACCTCCACACTTCTGACTTTCCTTCTCTCCCACTGCTTGCTAACATGCCTTCCCCATTTCCCATGTGTGAAAAATACCTGTTATAATATCATCCATCATCCCTCCCTCCCACCCAGCAGTTGCAGTAAAAACTAGATGAAAATAATCAGTAGTTAAGATTACATCTGTTTAAACAAAATATAATGTCTGCAGTAACAGGTCTTCAAGGTCAACCTAATGATTTATTGGTCAAAAAATTTACAAAAAGCCTTATAACTTAGAAACTGTAATTCTTACAAATGTGGTGTGTATTGTCAACATAAAGAACGTACCGTATAAAGATTTAAGATATTGCGTCACGTTTGACTTCTGACCTCTCCTTCAAGGGTCAATAGAGGGATCTGAGTATCAAAATGATAATGACACTATATAGAGCTATTTAAAACTATGTTTCTTACTGCCATTGTTTGACTTGTCAGCATGTAAGCATACAGTATGTGTTGGGGTGGCTGTAGCTGAGGTAGAGCAGGTCACCTACTGATTGGAAGGTTAGTGGTTCAATCCCTGGCTGCTCTGGTCTACATACCAAAGTATCCTTGGGCAAGATACTGAACCCCAAGTTGCTTTCTGATGTGTTCATTGGAGTGCAAATGTTGGAAAAGCACTTAAGTGTAGAAAAAAACACTTGTGTGACTGAGTAGAAAAGTGCTATATACGAACCAGTACATTTACCATAAAAGGAATGATGTATGGCCATTCTAAACATAACTTTACTTTGCAAATCTGACCTCTTCTTCAAGGTCAAATAAGGTCAAACTTTCAGAAAATGTTACCTTTAAAACTATGCTTAAAATTTGACTGCCTTTGTATTGGGAACATTTAGGAAATGATATTGAGATATGGGGATTCTAAATATCACATAGTTTGCATCCAAATATGCCACATTTGATCTCTGACCTCACTTTAACACTTCACGTCTGCCTTCCTTTCAAGTTGACCCCAAAATATATATCTTTAAAGAAACCATTCTCAAGAAAAAGAGAATGTGCTGCCTATTTAGTTAGAAATATACTGTATGAATGAAATTAACTGGTTCTTAGATGGTGCTACTCTACATGACCACTCAAAGCACTTAAATAAATTCATCCATCCAGCCAGCCATCCATTCTCTCCTGCTTATCCTGTTCAGGGTCACGTGGGGGCTGCAGCCTATCCTAGCTGTCATGGGACGAGAGGCAGGGTACACTCTGTAAAGGTCGCCAGCCTGTCGAAATTCATTCATTTTTTATATTATTTTTTAAAAAAAAATTTTTATAACAAGTTCCCCATTAGTTGATGCAGAGTTACATTTTTAGTTATTTTCATTTGAAGCCTGTCTCTGTATGCTATAGGTCAGAGGTCAAATGTGACATATCTTAAAATCTTTACATGGTACTTTCTATATTTTGACAATTGTCAACAAGTACTGCTTCTAAGAATCATAGTTTCCAAGTTAAAAGGCTTTTTGTCAATTTTTGACCAGTAAATCATTAAGCTGATCTTGAAGCCCTTGGTGGATATAAGCCAAATTTTAATGGATTCTTAACATGACAGTACTCTCCACCCCTAAAACGTTTTATCAGAATTCATTCAAAACTTTGAGCTATTGTGTTTACAGACCAAATGGCATGCACGCAAGCACTATCAAAAACATAAACTCCTTGGCGGAGGTAATAATATCAAAAATAACAACTTTTTTTAGTTGTCTGATGTAGTGCAATAAACTACAATAACATAACTAGACACCATATAAATGACAAAACAGGTTGTCTGAGGTAGTGCTTTGTTTCTGGCAACTTGGCACATACACTATATTGCCAAAAGTATTCACTCACCCATCCAGATCATTGAATTCATGTGTTCCAATCACTCTATGGCCACAGTCTAGCCATGCAGACTGCTTCTACAAACATTTGTAAAAGAATGGGTCACTCTCAGGACCTCAGTGAATTCCACTGTGGTACTGTGACAGGATGATATCTGTGCAACAAGTCCAGTTGTGAAATTTCCTCACTACTATATATTCCAGTCAACTGTTAGTGGTATTATAACAAAGCGGAAGCAATTGGGAATGACAGCAACTTTGCCACAAAGTGGTTGGCCTCGTAAAACGACAGTAGATGGTGAGGTGCATAGTGCGCAGAGGTCACCAGCTTTCTGCAGGGTTTCCATGGCCGAGCAGCTGCATCCAAGTCTTGCATCACCAATTGCAATGCAAAGTGTTGGATGCAGTGGTGTAAAGTATGCTGCCACTGGACTCAGTGGAAGTGGAGACATGCTCTCTGGTGTACAAATCACGCTTCTGCATCTGGCAGTCCAATGGATCAGTCTGGGTTTGCTGGTTGCCAGGAGAACGGTACTTGTCTGCATTGTGCCAAGTATAAAGTTTGGTGGAGGGGGGAATATGGTGTGGGGTTGTTTTACAGGAGATGGGCTCGGCTCCTTAGTTCCAGTGAAAGTAACTTTTAATGTTTCAGCATACCAAGACATTTTGGACAATTTCATGCACTCAACTTTGTGTGAACAGTTTGGGGATGGCCCCTTCCTGTTTCAACGTGACTGTGCAACAGTGCACAAAGCAAGGTCCATAAAGGCATGGATGAGTAAGTTTGGTGTGGAAGAAGTCTGTGGCCTGACCTCAACCCGATAAACACCTTTGGGATAAATTAGAGCAGAGACTGTGAGCCAGGCCTTCTTGTCCAACATCAGTGTCTGTGCTTATGAAAAGATTGTCAAAAATTCCCATAAACACACTTCTAAACCTTGTGGAAAGCCTTCCCAGAAGAGTCGAAGCTGTTATAGCTGCAAACAGTTGGCTGACAGCACATTAAACCCTATGGAATAAGAATGGGATTTCACTCAAGTTCATTTACGTGTGAAGGCAGATAAGTGAATGCTTTTGGCAATATAGTGTAATTTGTAGCTGATCAAATGGAGTTACTAAGGTGGGATGTTTCTGTCTAGTTTCTGGTAAATGTTTCTCAACTTCAGTCTGGGACTTTTAATGTAATGCTTTTTAGACCCAAATAATTGTGTTATCCTGTTAAATTAACACTGTCAGTTAAAGCTACGGAATGCTTTGACTGATAACATTTGCTGTCTAGTTCCCATGTTAATGTGATTCTTTTATTGTTACCTGTAGCTGCTAGCCACTACCTTAATGATGACTTAAAAGATGGCAAATGTGGCTATCGGGTAATTGCTAGTAGCTGACATATGGGCCAACCAGCCCTTATTTCCTTTGCGGGAATAAAGTATGTATCTATCTATCTATCTGTATCTATCTATCTATCTATCTCTTTCTCTATCTCTATCGCATTACTGACCTTTCCAAATTCCTCATAAAAATGTCCATATTTGTGAACATCAACTACTCAGGTGTTACTGAGGGGAGGGTTTGTGTGTGTGTGTCTGCCTGCAGCAATGCTGTGTAGGAGGAGTAGGAAAAGATGGCACTGTCATCAATATGGTTGCAGATTAGTGTCTAATCTGATTGTAATTGTAGTATTGATTAGAGTATCACTTCTTGTTGTTGCTTTTTGTTTGCCAACTCAACTATGAAGGCTAGATTTATGGGAAGTGATGAGAAATTCAGTCCCTCCATATTGGAAAATATCAAAGTATTCTAATTCAAGCATGAAAACTTGGATATGAATTGGTTCCACAAGTATTTTTTACATCTTATTTTGCCATAGAACAGTTTAACAAAAGAATTTTAAAGCCATAATCCTTGATTGTTTTTGAAATTTGCTAATTGCATTTTTAAATCTCAGTTACAATTCAGTGTGTACGCTTTGTATCAATAATTTCAACAGCAGAAGTTTTAAAAGATTATATCATTCATTACCGCTGATTTAGTATATTAATTGCGCAGTCATACTACTTGTAAATGTAGTATGCATGTACTGTACTGTACTGAAAGTTTGTTATTCGAATGCATTGAGAAAAATGTATGCCAACTCTTACGATTGCACCATGCTCACCAGAAATTTGTACTTTTCTTTAGAGTGGAAGCCAGCCATTCAACAGAGCCATGTTATTTAATGTGGGATTCATGGAGGCTATGAAGGATTTAGACTGGGACTGCTTGATTTTCCATGATGTTGACCATATCCCCGAGAATGAGCCGAAACTACTATGGCTGTGGTCAGATGCCACGCCACTTTGCTGCCAAGCTGGACAAATATATGTACATGTGAGTGTGTGGAAAATTTACCAGACTGGTAGGATTCTAATTTGATTGTAACAGATCTAGCAATAATAAACTAACTGGAGAGTTCCATTGATTTTTTTTTTTTTTCTCCTCTCATTTAACTCATGCTTGTTGTTGTTTCTAGTCTTTCCATATAGTGAGTTTCTTTGGTGGTGTAAGTGGGCTCACTGTGGATCAGTTCCGGAAGATTAATGGCTTTCCTAATGCATTTTGGGGCTGGGGAGGAGAGGATGATGACTTATGGAACAGGTGAGTCTAGTGGGATTTGGAGATTCAGTCCCCCTTTATTTAGTTACTCAATCAGTTTTGTTTTGTTTTGTTTTTTTACTTTGCCAGCCACTGAGGAAGGTACTAATTTTACAGCTGACAGTGCAGTGTGAACTCCACTTTATCAGTTTAAACCCTTTGCTTTGAATCTGTCCAATGCAGTGATGCTACAGGTGTGACAAGCTAATTTGTGAAGGACTGTTTTAACTATGAAAAGTCAGCCACCAGATTAAAGCATATGTACAGTACCAGTCAAAAGTTTGGACACACCTTCTAATTCAGTGGTTTTTCATTATTTAAAAATTATCTGCATTGTAGATCAATACTTAAGTCATCTAAACTATGACAAAATACTTATGGAATTATTTAGTAAACAAAAAACTATTAAACAAACCAGAATATGTTTTAAATTTTAAATTCTTCAAAGTAGGCATCTCTTGCTTAGATGACAGCTTTGCACTTCTTGGCATTTTCTCAGTCGGCTTTTTGAGGTAGTCACCTGGAATGGCTTTCAGTTAACACCTGTGCCTTGTCAAGAGTTAATATCTTGAATTCCTTGCCCTCTTAATGTTTTTGAGACCATCAGTTGTGTTGTAAAGAGGTAGAGTTGATATACAGTGAATAGCACTAATTGATTAATGTTCTACTCCATGTTATGGCAAGAACTACTCAACTAAGTAAAGAAACTTTGAAAGTATCCTCAAGCGCAGTTGAAACTAGCTCATATTAGGACCACCCCAGGAAAGGAAGACCAAGAGTTACCTCTGTTGCACAGGATAAGATCATCAGTTACCAGCCTCAGAAACCTCAAGTTAACAGCATCTCAACATCAACTGTTCAGAGAAGACTGCGTGAATCTGATGATGAGTCCAGAGTTGAGATTTTTGGTTCCAAACGCAATGTCTTGTAAGACCGTGAAGTATGGAGGAGGGAGTATGATGTTATGGGGGTGCTTTGCTGGTGACACTGTTGGCAATTTATTCAAAATCCAAGGCACATTTAACCAGCATGGCTACCACAACATTCTGCAGTGACATGCCACTTCTGGGAACTCCTTCAAGACTGTTGAAAAACCATGAAGCTGTTTAAGAGAATGCCAAGAGTGTGCAAAGCTGTAATCAAAGCAAAAGGTGCCTACATTGAAGAATCTAAAACATATTTTGGCTTATTTAACACTTAAGTTTAATATGTGATTCATTGTGTGCTCCTTCATAGTGTGGATGACTTCAATATTAATTTACATTGTAGGGAAAAAAATAAAAACATTGAATGAGAACGTGTGTCCAAACGTTTGACTGGTACTGTATAACAGGTTCTCTGCCCTGGCCTAGGGGAAACCTGAGCGCAACTCCCAAAACACTACTCCCATGCTCCCAAGAAGAGGGTAGATCACTTCAGGGTGGGCACAGCCAAAATAACAAACAAAATATTTTAGAAAAGAAAACTAAGTTCCCTACCACCAAGAAAAAATCCAAAAGAAAATACAGGTCTCTTACCTGCCTCCCTAGCCAAAACAGTAGAAAAGATACTAAAAGAAAAGGGCTTCACCCACTACCAGGTGAATTAGGTTTATAAAAAGGTATGTACAATATCTCCAATATATACAATGAAAACTAATCTTCCACAAACAGACACCAAACACAGCACTACATACTTCTGAAAAAACACAGCTTTGTCGGGAACAGGAAGACCACAGAGAGGACCAGGCTAGTCTTGACAGGTCCCAATTTATAGCCAGCACGCCTGAGTCTCCAACCAATGATCAGCTGCCACCTGGAGCTTGCATAACCATAAACAAAGAAGAGAGAAAAATTAACAGCACCACCTCCAGGTATGGAGGCGTGAAAGATTATGACCTGGGTCATAACAATTATAGTATCACTTAATATTTTTATGCATCTTTATTATTATTTATTAGCTCATTGGCTGAAGGACTGAACTCATAATATTGCAAGGTGTCCATCCATCCACACTCATAAAAATTACTATTCCTCCTGACAGATTGGTTAGAGTTTAGTGGAACTGGCATATATTGATTTCTTGATGGTCTTCATTCAATTTGTGCCCAAGGTGAAGTTCAGTGTCACATTTGTCATTTTATGGGCACTTTTCCATTTTCAAAGCAAAACATTCATACACACTTGCAATGTCACGGTATTCTACCACCTGATGGACTAGTAAAATGGACTGGTACTCATGTAGGGCTTTCCATTCTGAGCACTCAAAGCACTTTTTTACTACAAGCCTCGTTCACCCAATCCTGGAGTAGCTGGGGATTGAACCACTGATATTTTTATTGGTAGATGACCTGCTCTTTATGTTAAATTTTGTATGCACAAAATAAGTAAAAGAGCTTCATGAAATACCACATGTGAAACATCGCTTTGCCACATGCTACATACAACTTGTATCCTGTTAGATGGTGATAATCGTGATCATATTGTCATGCTCACGGAGCGGGTGGTTCTATTGGTTGATTTCCACATTAGGAAAACCTTCCTATCAGTATTATGCTAATATCAGTGTTATAGGAAGTGCTATAAAACGTCAGTGATTATTTTCCTAGTTTTTATAGTACTACCTACTGACCATGTGTTCCTAATACTCCTGAACTCAGTTATTCTTATCTGGTGGTTAATTTGTCCCGGATATGACTGCTTGTGAGCCTCCGTGGATTTTAATTCTTATTAGTTTGTGATATACATCCAACTATTAAAAAGAAAACTTTCTTTCTGTACTTTATACGTTACAATAACCTGCTAATTGTGATCCATATGAGCTACTGTCATTATCAGATTGATTTTTATTTTATCAGCTTATGTGTTAAATATACTGCTTAAAAAATGATTATTAGTATTAATTATAAAGTATTAATCAGAGTATAGCATCGATCAATTAAAATTTGGGGATATTGATCTGGCCAGTTAAGTAGCATAAGGGGTTGTTAATAAGTTTCTACTACTTTGGTGATAATGAAATTTACAACAGGTGCACAAGAGGGCCAACAATGAGACAACCCCCAAAACAGGAATGGTTTTGCAGGTGGAGGCCACTGACATTTTTCCCCTTCTCATCTTTTCTGACTGCTTTTTCACTAGTTACCCCTTGACCTGAAAAGGCTGATGGGGTATTGCCGTTGCCCCACCAGGTGGGTGGATGGGCAGCCAGCTTTCAACCATGTGAACTGGATAACTTGATAATGATGTCACCTAGGATTTTTAAATTGATACCATTGATGCATCTACTAAAAACTGCTGAAAATTGGAATCTCGGTGACCTTGACCTTGGGCAAGGTTAAATCAAGGTTAAAACCTCAAGGTAAACCTAAAGGTCAAGGTCAGAGGTCAAGTTTTCTTAAAAAAGAAAATTGAGTGCAATAACTTGAGAAAGAAAAGCTAACATGTTATCAAGTTGAATAGAATATTGGTCAGAAACCCCCTTTGTTTATGAAGGAATGTCCAGCTGTAGTTCTTACCATAAGGATGCCAATCAAAGAAAGTGACAGTGGTTTATATTTACTATAATTTTTGGCATTTCTTAGAACTGGTTCTTATTTAGCCATTTGCTTTTGAATTGATATAGTGAATAAAGTCACTGAGGCTCATGTTATTCGAGGGATGGGTTTTTTTTTTGTTTTTGTTTTTTGTTTTTTTTCCTGACATCCAAACCAGTTTCCTCTCATCTGGGGGTGACAGTTTAAGTCTTCTTCCAGACCTTTGAAAAGTGTTGACACATCCACATAACTTACACTTGCGTATAATTGTTTGAAATTATGATCTTGGAATCTAAAGTTGTGTAAAAAATGGTTCAAAGAAATCTTTCCAATTTGTGTAAAAATATAATTCTTAGATCTTCGCTGAGGTCCTTGAACTTTCTTGTTCTGACTATTGGTCAATCCAGTGAGTGCTGCCAGCAAAGAGAAACTACCAGCTATAGTCAATCATTATTACTAATGAGAAGTTTAATAGGCCTTGTCATTATCAAGTTAAGTCATTACAGAACCTTCAGCAGCACTTATTAGAAGATTTAAATGTGTATGTATATATTTGAGCCTGTATATATTTTTTTGACATGAGCATCAAATTCTTGTTTTTTAAAGTCATTAAAGAGCTATGCTGTACAATCATTCCAACCTGGAAAAAAATAGTTAAAAGAAATCATTAAAATTCCAAAATTACCATTATATTACCATTATCATTACATTCATGCCCTTCACTTGAGTGCTTAAATATTATTCTCAATTGCTGATGCTCATGATTTTCCTTTGGTGCTGGGGAAAACAGCTTTGGGAGGTGTCAGAAATTCTCTGTGGGGGAAAAACATCTTTTTCAGAGTGCAACAGAGTGTTTAACTTTTTTTTCTTTTTTTGTGTGCCAAAAAATTTTAACAGCTTTGTTTTTCAGAACAGTGGTTTAACAAAGTTAATTATACTAGCAGATCTTTCAAACCAATGGGTTATTATGTATACACTAATGGTTTTGATTCTGTAAATAATAATGCAGCTTGATTTCCCTGCAGGGTTCACTATGCTGATCTGAATGTCACACGACCAGAGGGAGAGATTGGCAAGTATAAGTCAATTCCTCACCACCACAGAGGAGAGGTGCAGTTTCTTGGGAGGTAAAGCTGCTTTTCTCATATTTAAATAAAAATAAACAAGAATAAAAAAAAAATGTCCCAATTCTAAACAAAAGTTTTAAAATAGAACCTTTAAGTCTTTGAACCAAATCTCTTTGTTTTGTTTTGATTTTAACTGCAGTACATCTAACATCCTCTAGATGATGTGTACAATGTTGTACATAAATGTGATTTAGGAATAAGAGCACAGCAGATCATCCAGTAATTGGAAGGTAGGTTTATTGGATTCAGGGTTCCTCCAGTCGATATCTTTGTCTGCTGATGTGCCCACAGGTGTATGGGTCTGTTTGTGATATGAAAGCTATGTGCAATTTAAAAAAAAACAACAAAAAAAACACACTGCGTTAGCTGTCTAAAAGGGGTCATTTTATACCTTGTTTGCAAAGAAATAGATTCATCCATGTTTCTGAGTTGGTACAAGAGGTTTTTCTACTAACTTGAGGAATTTTTTGAATGGGATCACACCATCAGTAATGCTACTGAGATCTGAGTGCGTCTGCTATAGATGCCTACCTTTAGTCTGGTCTCAACTACATACCAGTAAGATTTTAGAACTGCAACATGCATAACATCTTGCTATTATGTTGACAAAATCTGTCAACTAGTTCGACGGGCTGTTGAGGTACAAGACAAAATTTGTTCTTGTTCTTTCTCTACAAACGTATAGAACTTTTTTTTGCATTGCACAATATCCTCAATCAGAAACATCCTGTCTCAGCATGATGCTGAAAGGCTGATTCCAAGCCAAAACAAGAAGTGACTCAAAAATGGACAGTGAAGAAGCCTGTCTGATATGCAGTGGGAGCAAATTCCACAGCCTAGCTGCTGCCACACCAAATGCTCTGTCCACTCTGAGCTTTTGTTGTGTCCTCGGCACATTTTTCCCATCGTGGGATCAATAAAGTATCAATCAATCCAGGAGCAGCTGATCAGCTCACCTGAGCAACCGGGAGGGAGAGTGCATGTGTAGGAGCTCAGAGAGGTAAGGGGGGGGCAAGACCATTCATGCATTTATTACTTCTAAGCTGGACTATTGTAATCCATTCAGGGTTCTAGCCAGAAAAAATTTCAGCCCAGCATGGAGGGGCAGAGGGGCTAATGCAATGTTGAAGCGTACGAAGGGATGCGGTACGAGCACTGTGTGCGCAACTGGGGTATAAAACTTATTCACAGAATGGACCAAAATGTGAAACAGTCTTAAGTCTCGACCCAAACGGGATTAACCTTTTTTTGAGCTGTCTAAAACTGAAAATATTTTAATCTGTAATATAAATTTCAGTGGCCATAATACAGCAACTTTTTTCCTCAACACATTAAATAAAATATAATGTATTTTTATTCAAAAATATCATCAGGCAAAATGAGAACATTTCAAGCTGATACTATCAGACAAAAGTCCAGAAACAAGAAACGACACACTTAGTTTTCTCTCTTATTCCATTTCTTTCTTTCTTTACATGAACTCACAAATTTCCTCACGTAGCTCACCGCACCTGTGTGATAAGGTGAGTCACCAAATTCAGAAGGTATTTCCTCCAGAAAAGACTAAAACTGCCAGTGATTTTAGTCTTAGCCTCTTATAAAGTTCACTGTCTGTGTTACGGTGCTTATAAACAAACAAAAACAAACAACTTTCTTGTCTCATACACATGCATGTAGTGAAATTTGGTCTCTGCATTTAACCTGTCACACATGCAGCGCACACACACAGCACAACATGTGGAGCAGGGGGCAGCTAGAAAGCACCTGATGAGCAACTGGATGAGCAACTGGATGAGCAACTTCAATGTTCCAACACCAATGCTAGTCCAAGGTTGTGCCCTTGGTGGAACTTGTCATTCACCGGAGGAACACTGGCTCCAATGTGGGACAGGGAGAGAAGAACATGAGAGTATCTGACATGGAATGGCAAGTGCCACTATCTGTGGAGCCCTTTCAACCATTGCCGAGGAAGTAGTGGAAGCTTGTAGCTGTAGGCACACCATTAGTAGCCATATTTAATCATTTTCAGTATGATCATTCTCTCAAATCACTGTGGAGAAATTTTGGCCCACTCTTCTTTACAATGTAATGCTGTGGCCTTAAGAGAGCTTTATATAAATGAATGCCCACAAACTTCAGTCAGGTTAAGGTCTGGGCTTTGAATGGGCCATTGCAACACCTTGATGTGTTTATCAGCCATTGTGTTGTAGATTTAGCTGTTGGACAGAGCCCCATATTTGACTCCAGAATACTTTGGTATACAGAGGAGTTTCTAGTCGACTCACATGCCCAAATCATCATCCCTTTAGCACAGTGCTTGATAGTTTGTATGTGTTTGTGCTTATATGCTCTGTTCACAAAATGTGGCATAGTGCATTATGGCGAAGCATCTCCACGTTTGGTCTTGTCTGTCTTTAGGTTTGTTTATATGTAACTTTGCAAAACTAAGCTGTGCTGCCGTGTTCTTTTTAGAGCTACAGATGCTTTCTGCTGGCAGTCCTTCCAGATTTATTCAGTCTTTTTGTAATTGTACTGTTATGAACTTTGACATTTAACATGCTAACTGAGGCCTGTAAAGAGATGTATCGCTTGGGGTTTCTGAAATTTCTGTGAGCACTCCACAGTTTGACCTTTGGGTAAATTTACTGGGTTGTCCACTTCTAGGAAGATTGGCATTGTGTTAATATACACCTGAATGCTCCAGATAGGCAAACTACCAAAACCTCTGGTTTCATAAAGGTGGTCACACTTGCTGATGATCAGTCATTCAAGTACATTTGATTAACAGCATCCAGCACCTGTTTGATTTACAATCCACTGGGGTGGTGTACAGAGGCAAATTTACAAAAAACTGTCATTGACATAATACTTCTAGACCTTATTGAGATAACTGTTACCTTAATGTTGGGCTTGTCTAGACACTTTGGGCTGGATTTACTAAGCAGGGCAAATAAGCGATAGGTCTCAATCACGTATGGGAATAGAGCATGTGGAGCGTACTAATACTGTGTCACTATTTGTTTGTAGGTATAAACTGCTGAGATATTCCAAAGAGCGGCAACACTTGGATGGTCTCAACAACTTGCATTACAGTCCCCACATCTCGCTTAGCAGTCTCTACAAGAACATCTCTGTGGACCTTTATCCTGAGCTTGCCCCTATCACAGACTACTGAACTGACCTAGCCACATCTTCCTCCACTCCCTCAGCTCACCAAGCTCCTTCCCAGTTTGCCATCCTGGTATCTCTCTTCAGCAGTTCAGAGGTAGAGCTGCAGAGAAGAGGAAGTGGCACAGATTGTGAGGGATAAAAGAGATGTGCCGAAATAATACTGCCAAGAAATCTTGCTGTAGAAAAATAAAATCCAAACTGGGGGTAAAAGTGTTTTTGGTTTTTGGTTGGTTGAGGTGTGTGTGTGTGTGTGTGTGTGTGTGTTTAAGGCAGTGGCTAGTCTCTTAAATTGAACTGTTGATTTTGTGTGTCAGTAAGTCTGCTTGTGTGTTGAGTGTGAGTGATGAGTGTGTTGCTGTATTTCATTTTTTGTGCCAGCTTAACTACTACAGATGAACAGTCTTGGTATGTTGGGTGAGCAGCAGTTATCTAAACTCTGTTTACTGCAAAGCCTTAATGTGGCAAAACCACAGCTCCCTGCTCTCGGCTCTGCACTGCTTCACTTCTGTATCACCATCACCTTACAAGCCAACAGACATTTTTTTTCCCTCAATTTCTGTTTCATTTATTTTATACATATCATTTGATGTATGCTTTTTAAAGGAGGGACACGGGGTCAACATTTATGTATGTGATGTGCATTTGTTCTTATTTTTGGTTCATTGTATTTATTTTCATTTTCAGGATGTTTACCATTTCTTTTCTTGGCTGTTGTTTCTTCTGCTGCACTGCTGCTGAATCCGCATGAACATGTATGTAAATATCAACCTATTAATGCCCGATGACAGAACACAAGTATGTAAATATAAGCTTTTGAATGCTCGGGCAAATTATAGTGATATTCCAGTGGATTTGAATTTTATTTTGGCAGCTACCCTTTGAGGATTTAATAAGAGTGCTCATTCCTTTCCAGCTGGAAGTTCTAACGTTACTTTCTGAGCCAATCTCTGGCTCACAAAGTATCCATCTCTCATGATTTGTTATTATCTTTTGCATGCCTTAATTTATTTTATTTTCCATATTTAGTTTTTTTTTTTTCTCAGACAAATTATTTCATCAGGTAGAGATCTGTATATTTATTTTCTTTTTTAAAAATGTGCATTGTATTAAAAGTTGGAGAAAGCATGACTGGGCCTCCCATGACTTTGAAAAAAAGATCATGGTTGGCCAGCATATGTCCACACAACATGCTTTAGTACAGGTTCAAGATTTAACATGAGTTTATATTTTTGTCTCAGATGTTTTTATTTATAATTTTTTAATTTACTGTTCTTTTTTCTTTTTTTCAATTGCTGGACGATGTCATAAACCTCTTCATTGTACTGTACGATGTACTGGAGCATGGCAATTTGGTGTGGATGTTGTGTGTCTGGCTCGATTTTATTTCTTTTCTTTTTTTTTCTTCCAAAGTTGCAAGGCCACTGAAGAGCCCGGATGAGAGAACATTAGTGCCAGCTTCTCGTAGCTGTCCTACTGTTCCTGTTTGGCATATGGTGTGAAAAGATATTTTTCCTTGACCTTTTCGAGAAAAGTGCAGACAGAATTTTTGATGACATATTCAGTGTTATGATTCTGTGTCTCTAGGATTTAAATTTGACCATGAATTGTATGTTTGGACATTTTATGTTTTTAAATGGTTCTATGACCACTTTTGTCCTCGACGTTATTTGCTGAATATTGAATCCCGTAGTCTCCTATACACTGTGTGAAATTGGTTTTTGGTTGTCAGCCTAAACAGTGTTCCTGCTGTGGGTCGTCCACTAATTTAAAGCTTTAGTGACCAAAGATGTGAAATTTATCCCTGAGACTGCTATTAATGCCTACCTACAAACAAACTCGTCAGAATAAGATATGAGCACACGCTGTCCAACCTGATACGCACAACGGTTACCACATAAAGTTACAAAAAAATTTATCAATTTGGTAGTTAAACTGTGGATTCAACTTAAAATTGTACAAAGACATGTCAGTTTAGCATAACTAATTTAATTATTTTGGTTGGCTGGAAATCAGTATTGACTGTTTGCAGTCTCAAGGTGCTCAGGCAGTATTACAGCAAAAGCACACAGAATTTTGTAGTGAAAATCAAGAGCACATCAGATTCACTTTAGATGATTACACATTTAATAAAAGGTTTCAGGATTTGGCAGGCTCTGTGTGATCATCAAATAGATGTAGGCCTTAAAAATGCACATTGTTACATTCTGTTTTTTTGGTTTATTTTTAAATGGGGTTCTATTTGTTTTGAAGCTTTGATTATATTATGTGGTCTTCATCAGCAAATTTGCCTCTTGTAAAATTGTAAACAGGTTGAAAGTGTCATGTGTTGGACAATATTGTAAAAGCTGCAGACCAGCTGCAAAACACATCTTTGAGATAATTTTGCTAAGAAGTAAACTTAGGAAAAAAAACAGGCAAAATTAAAACAAGTGGCAATAGATGATGGTTTGTTGCTTGCATACTTATATTATTTTTTTCATTTTAAATAAAACTACTACATAGTAAGTTCATAAAAAGTTATTTTGATCACTGAATAAGTGTTTAAAAATAGGCTAATGTAAAACTTCCCAGTGGTGGACAGCATTTTGTTGTGTATTCACTGTTACGGCGCTGTGAACGTTCAAATTCAAATGTTTCAACAGTGATATGATATGGGCACACGAGTGATAACCCAGAATCACATCCAGGTTCAGGCTTCAGAAACACTTTGCTTTGCGCCTCTTAAATACTGACAGTCTGTTTTCAGTAGAAGCTGCATTAAGCAGCACCGAGCAGTGTAGGAGCGCAGAAATGAAGACATAGGTACAGTATTGAGTGTCCAGCCAGTTTTTTTTTTTTTAAATCACCATGTACACATGGAACACTCCAATCCAGAAAACTCCCAGTGTACTATGAACCTTACCATAGGACTGACCAAAACTTTGTGAGAGACGTGTCACGGACCATGCAAGGTTGATCCCAATAATTAAACAATAGAGTTATTAAAACAGAGAATGTAGGATCTAAAGGCAAGCACTCTTTCTCATAACTCATCAATTCTAAAAAGTGTGGGTTTTTTTAATATATATGTGTGTGTGTATATATATATATATATATATATATATATATATATATATATATATATATATATATATATAATTTAATATTGATGTGATCTTCCCAACACAGTATCAATGCCTTAATTTCCTAATTCCAGTTTGTATTGAAATATCAAAATTTTGAGAAGCAGTATTTAAAATATAATCTTTGTTCCACATGGGATTGAATTAGATCCTGTGGTACATTGGCTTGCAGTCCCATTCCCTCAAATATACAACATTCATCAACTGAAGGTTATACCCCTCTCCTAGGACCTTTTTGGTGGTGCTTAGACCCCAACACAAGCATGCTAAATGGACAAAAACAGAAACTGAAAAATGTAGCCCAAACAGCTATATAGACCTTTAATTAGGTGCGGTTGCTGACTGGATCCAGCACAGATCTCTAGTATGTGTTTTTTATTTTTTAAATTTGCTTAAAGTCAGTGTAGTAAGAGTTTTTCCATCACAGAGCACACAACACAGAGATGGTGTGACAGGGCAGCCAGCATGTAGCTCTTCAGGTTAGGTTGTATTTCACTACTTCTAATCTCTAGGAGCTGAAAGGCCAAAGCTGATCCATATAACAAGAATGTGTGTGACAAATTTTTGAAAATGTTACTTTTTTTTGCCATTGGCTCTGATTGTCAGCTCAGTGGGTCCCAATAAGAGGCAAAACTGACCGTTTCATCACATATCTTATATCAGTAGTCTAAACGTGTGTAAGGTTGTTCAGGTAATGTATTCACCATTGGGCAACAATTATTCTATTTATAGTATTTGTGCCTTGAGTTTTTATTTTTCTTTATGACTTTACATTCTAAGTAAAGATATATAAAAGATTCTTTTTTATTGAACTGTCAGTGATTTTCACCCTTTATTGTTAATTATAAAGTCTGAAAGTATGTTTTTCATGTTCCAGAAGGTTTTTATCAAATGTTTTGCATACTTTGTCCTCTCTTGCCTTGATGTTCTCTCATCCTTTAATGATCTGCAATGACTGTTTGTGGATCATTTTCAACAAAAAATCTTGCCAACATGCACTAAGTCTGAGCTGTCAGGGCAGTGGACATTTTATCCATGTCCGTTGTAGCTGAGGTGCCTTTAAAAAAAAAAATCCACGTTTCACATCCTTCCACAAGAATTACCAGAAGAAAATAGTTTAAAGGCAACTATTTCATGCACAAATTTCAAAAGCTTTGAGGCTAATCAACAAACAATGGCTACACCTCAAAACATGTTTTATTTTCTTCATTCTTAAACTACATATGTGCACAAAATATTGTAAGTTATAGTCAGTTTCCATGCACATGAAAACAAACAGGTACACAGTTTTTGGTTTTGCGAACACCACAGAAGGCAGCTTTCCACACAGCTCAACAGTTGCAGTTACTTATTATACCTTACAATATAAAGCGCCTTGAGGCGACTGTTTGTTGCGATTTGGCACTATATAAATAAAATTGAATTGAATTACTAAAGAAAATGATGTGATGATTTTATGTTGGTAGTTTGACACATAAATTGCTTTGTGGGTGTTTACAAGTAAGCTCACCTTTTGGTGACAAACCGTCAAGCTTGTTCTATGGTGATAAAAGCAAAATATGTTATTCCAAAATAACAGGCAGTGTTGCTGTTGTTCATGGTTATGATGGTGGTCATTTCAGAATTTTGATAGCGACATTTTCTAAATAATGACCGGATTGTGTCATGAAACTAAGAGGACTGAAATTTAAAAAGGGGGGGGGGGTTACCACCTGCCCTGCTCAAGTTGGTCTGGGTGTTTTATTACTTTCATCATATTACTTTCATCTTTGAAAAGTAGCCTGTATTCTTTGTAGCCCTTTGATGGTGATTGTCTAATCACCACATTCTTCATGCACACAAGTCTGTTGCAGAAGAACATATACTACACTGAGCCAGGCCTGTGAGCATGATAATGTAGCATCTACTCTCTGCAGTTCTGCCTCTTGCTGGCTCAGAAGCAGGTGCTAGAGCTCTTCATATTGTCAGATATCTGTGGTCTTTAGGACCAGACGGTATAAAGCAGTTTAAGAGTGCTTTAAATGGTTACTTTGTAAAGATTTTTTTCTCCTGTCAATAGAAGACAAAATAAACACATCATCAGCATATTCTGGAAAACGTAAATGAGCTGTCTCATCTATTTGCTTGTCCTCATGACACTTTTACTTAACATATATTTGTTGTGATGTTGATCTCTGGGTTGCTTTGGTGATGAATTACCTTTGATTGGACTTAGACAATGGCATAAAGAAAAACATACAGGTTGATGAATTTTTGGACAATGACTCAGTGTTTGTAATGTTGCCTCTCTACACCACCATAGTGGATTTTAAATCAAACAATCAAGATGTAATTGAAGTGAAGACTTTAAGTTTTAATTCAAAAAGAGTATTGCACGAACTGTTTAGGAATTACCATTTTTACATACCACACACACACATACACACACTTTTTTCAAAGGGTCAAAAATTACTTGACAGACTAACTTGATTTTAAGTATAATGATTGCTTATAAAGATCAACTTAAGGATTGTTTTCCTAGCCTAGCAGAGCACCTTGCAGCCACCTTCAACTGCACCTTTCAGTTTTGTTTTTCAGTAACTGAAAAGCACGCTGTGTTCCACTGAGATAAGGTCCTTTTGTTTTGCTTTGATAAATTCTTGGGTTGCTTTTGCAGTATACTTTTTGGTCATTATCCAGATCTTGTGAATCATTTCTCACAGAATAATGATGGCATTGGCATCACCTGGCCATGAAACCACTAGTCAGTCAACGGTCCAATTACTTTTGAGCTTATGGGGTACTATATATAATATTGTATAATAATGGGTGTAATTATTATAGTTAACACAATACTTTTAATAAACCAGTTAAATGAATGTCTGCACTTCAATCACAGGCTGTTTGTATGATTTAAAATCCTCTTTAGTGGTATACAGAGATAAATAAATAAAATTACAAAATTGTGTCATTGTCCAAAAGGACCTGACTGTACACAGGCATATTTGAGATGATTTTTATTAACATATTGTTGAAGAGTATTTATTTTCATGAAACATTTATCTAGTTCAGAGTTGCAGGGGTGCTGAGGCCTGTCTCAGTTGTCACTTGGCAACAGGTGTGGTACACCCTGAATAGGTCACCAGTGCTAATGATTTAATGTTTAATTTGCAGATTGTTTTCTAAAGTGCAGCAGAGCAAACTGGACTATCGGAAAATACAAAATAAAAACGAGCTGTTGGCACTGAGATCAGAGCAGGATAGATTAAAGGCCTCCAGAGCTGCTGGTAAGTCTAAAAAAAACCCTTGAATAATCTTTCATTTCATTTGAATGCAGAGGAAAGCAGCAGTGAGAAATTACCAGCGAAGCAGCACCGTTGATAACATGAAATTTGAAGTGTGGGACCACATAGTTTTCCTATTACTTAAAAAAAACAAAACAGTTCATTTAAATTAAATTCTATACACTGCTGAAGGTGTATAGAATTTAGGATTATGACTTATGAATGTGTCATGGTTCTGGATATGTTCTGAACTCTGTAAAGTTTATGGTTCTTTGAGTTTTGTATTTTGAGTTATTTTTCAGTTTCATCATATAGTATATTTAGTTTTTTTTTTTTACCTCTCCTATGTTCCCTGTATCCTGGGCCCCATTCCAGGAAGCATGTTCAACAAGCTCTGAGTTCAAAACAAACTCTAAGTTGATCAACTTTGACATCGACAACTCCCATTTCCGATTCCAGAACAGCTTATCAGAGTCATTTCAGTCAACTCTGATTATGTGCATCCTGAGATTACCGCATGGGTGAATCATAATTTTACATTTGATTTTTAAAGAAATCAAATTATTTGGCTCTAACCTGACAGAACAAAATGCAGGAGACAGAAACTTAAGATTAAAACCTGCAGAAAGATCAAATCCAGTGTACTGACTGACCTGTGATATTACTAACCCAGACAGCAGCAGACCCAAGGGCAGAGCTGTCTCAGCTTTATAGATTTTAAATATTTCAATGCAGTTTGGGGATGATGAGCTATTTTAAATAAAGAACGCATATGGTGTCTGGAAAAATTAAAGCATTATGAACAGATCCAGATGAGATGATATGGGAAATGATGGGAGCCTGAAATGGATCTGGGCCTTATCCAGTCTCAATCCATGATCTTTATCCATTTTGGATCCCTCCTGCAGTGCAAGTGGACTCGGACATGGTTTGCTGATCCATTACAGAGCCTATGATCCCTTCGGGCATAGACTCGAGCTTCCATTTTAATCCAGAGGACCGAGGATTATGAAAGGTTCTGGGTCTGCCCACCGAGAGTGATTTAGATGATTTTTTACTGGAAAATATGTTGAGATTCATATTCTGAATTTCAAACTTGATAGCTTTCAAAATTTTATGGTTAACAAACTCAGACTTGTAGCTAAACCTGCTTCCTGGAATAGGGCCCTGGTGCCAATTCTTAGGCTATGTTGTAAGTTTTTTCTGTCTTGTTACATCCTTCTTTATTTTGATACTCTGTTAGTTTTACTTCCCCCGTGTCTTGTTAGTTTGATTCTGTTCATCTGTGCCATGTTTTACCCAGCCCCAATTGCCTTGTGTCTGCTTGTGTTTGTCCTGAATCTATTCCAAGAAGCATGTTAAACAAATCCAAGTTTTAAAATAAACTCTGAATTGATCAACTAAGATTGGCAAATCTTAGCTTTCCAGAACAGCTGATCAGAGCTAGTTCAATCAACAATTCAATTTTATTTATATAGCACCAAATCACAAAAAACAGTTGTTTCAGGGCGCTTAACTCTGAGTGTGTTTGCCTTGAGTTGATAGGGTGGGTGGGTGTAAGGATTCTCCATGGCAATGAGTAAATAAAAAGCAGAGCCTCCGTTTTAATCCATATGAACACATCAGTGATGACCACTACAGTTATCTTTAAAAACAGGAGGGAAGAAAAGAGTCATTTTAATCAGCTTGGTCCACTGTCATCATCATAGATGGATATAAAATTTGCTATAAAATAAATAATTTCTTTTATACTGTCTGCAGTCACCATTTACCCAACTTGAATTTTTATTAGATGAAGTTTAAATCCTAATTTTAGATTTGATTTCTAAAATCTAGTTATTCAGCTGCAACCTGTCAGATAAAATGCAGGAGACCGAAAATGAAGATAACAATCTGGAGAAACCGATCAGACACAGTTTACTCATGGACCTGTGAGTGTCAGTCAGCTGGTTCAGGTGCAGCAGGAGGGGAGGAGTCAGAGAGAAACTCAGAGTTTGTTGATTAAAATCTGCCAGCAAGCACGTTAGGTTCACAGAGTCCATTACCATGGGAAGTGACTCAGAATTGAAGCTAACTGTCTTTCTGGAACAGAAAACCAGAGTTTTCCTCATTTCAGGGTTAACAAACCCAGACTTTTTAGCTAAACCTGCTTTCTGGAATAGGGCCCAGGTCTGTGTTCAGTATTTTGGATTCTGTTAACCCTTCCTCAGTTTGCTTCTAATGGACTTCACAATTGTGTTTAGAATTTTCCATCTTCCAATTAAAGGTTAATTTTCATTTTTTCAGCCTGTCTCGACTTATACTGCTTCTAAAACTTAGAAAATGTGTGAGAAATTCCTTCTTTGCATGAAAAGAGAATGGTAAATGGACCAGTTCTTATATAGTGCTTTTTTACTCTAGTTGAGCACTCAAAGCACTTTATACAACACATTGCATTCACAGGAGCAATTTTTTTCTACATCTAAGTGCTTTTATCTGACACTCTGACGAGCACGTCTGGAGCAACTAAATATCTTCAATATCCAAGGATACTTTGGCATGCAGATTGGAGCAGCCAGGAATTGAACCACCAACCTTCATAATTAATAATGACCTGCTCTACCCCCTGAGGCACACCAGTATGTGTGCAACAATAGAAAGGAACTAATTGTAAGCTGTCTTCAAGGTCATGAGATACTGTGAGCGTCATTGTTAGCTGGCAGATGCCGACATGACGGTGGGAAAAAAAACTCCCAACAACTGAATAAGCAAAGATTGTATAGAATAGAATAGAATAGAATAGAATAGAATGTCTTTATTGTCATTATACAGAATGTACAATGAGATTAGATGACTCATGAGGTGTTACTTTTCCTTTTCAGTATCAATGCTGGTGTAAAGACTGTTCCTGCTATACTGATCCCTTTGCAAAGGATCCTTTCAATAAATCTGCAAAAATGTATTTTTTTCCCACAACACCCATAAGGTAGAAAACTGTTTGAAACCAACTTTCACACAGTCTACCAGCCCCTCATCCTACAAGCTTCAAAAAGAAAACAAAAAACTAAAATAAAGTTTACATTTAGAGTACACAAACACATACTGTAAATGACCCAACCTAACCACCTTAAGCGAAGTAGCAATATTATTCAGCATTCCCACTTTGTTTCAATAAAAATTACTTTTAGATAAATTATTACACTACTGCTTTAAAATGCATGCCCCCTCAAGCAAATTTAGACAGGTATGTTTACAAATTTCAGCATAGATTTTTTGGCTTACCAATGAACCTGTTAGACATGTTCAATTTAGTATAATGATATATGATAAGAAGTATCAGTACATGATAGGACGATCCACCATATGTTTCTTTATAATTCAGTTCACAGCAACTAAGTATAAACACATGTAATGAAAGAGTTTTACACTAAAATAAAAGATCCAGACATGCCAGTGAAATGAATTTACCCACTAGTAAATTTCTAAATATAGGAATCAGGTATCAGACTAATCACTTTATCATTGTATGTATAGTTGTATAAGCGCTTTGAGTCTAGAGATAATAAGCGCTATATAAGAACTAGTCCATTTACCATTTACCATTCTATAATTTTTTAATCAAAGCACAGCTTTGTTTACAAACTGAGATCTCTCTACTTCGGTTGACTTTAATTAGTTGGTTTCATGGCTATCAATCAGAATGAGTCACTTTCATTCTTCACATGTTGGCAACCAGTACCGTGTTGCCAACACGGTACTGGTCTCTTTATGTGTGATAGCCATGTAAACCTGGCCAATGGCTATGAAAACAATCTCAGTCTTTCTAAAAATGTGCAACATTGTCCAAATTCTACCACAAACTACTGACCAGCATTCTTCTGTGCAAATACAATACAAAGATATGTCTCCTGTTGAGAACAGGTCTCATATTGAGAATTAGACAGACAGTTCTTGATTTTCAGTTTTAAACATCACCCTTTGACTTTTTTGGCATTGGGGTCTCTGGATACCCTCACTATTATCCAGAAATTGTCACTGATCATCTTATTAATTTGCTCATCTTGTGTGTAGGTTTTACTGTATAATCATGCTTTTTCATGTCCCTAAACAGATTTTTTTCTCCGTTCAATGAATCTTCTCCACATGTTTTTACTGTCTATTTACTGTAACCCTGCAACCCCAAACCCCACCCACCTTTTTTTTTTTTTTTGGAAGAAGATGTATTTAACCAGGATAGCATGTCTGGGCAAAGTGCCCTGGGATGAGACAGGGTCCAACTCCCCTGCTTAATTAGGACTACTTTTATCCTTAATTACCATGTAATTATCATGTTCATTTAACTGCATTATTTTCCAGTCCTGCACAGGGCCCAGGGCTGGGCTGTTGGATATGAAGAGAGTGGGGCTAGCTGGAAGAGAGGAGCTGGCAGGATTCTCTGAATTCTCAGTGTCCTGGATTACAAAAAGATTGGTTCTGTTGGATCCATCAACTAACAAAAGTGTGTTCTGTAGATGTGGTTGAACTACATATTGTATGGGTTGTAGTCTAGGTCTGGTGTGGTAAATTGGTTGCTGCTGTATTAAAACAGTCTGAATTGGACTGGGTAGTTTATCAGAATGATTAATATCAGAGGAACCAGTGATTCTAGTAATCTTGGCGTGAGGAAGTGTCATAGATGGGGCAGTACTTACAGTATTGACAGATGGTTTTTGTTTGTTAATAGATGACATTACTTTCTCTGTCTTTATGTCTGCATGCTTTGTCTCAACAATGTGTCCCAGTCTGGTCTTAGAAACTGGTTCAACAAAACCGACTGTGCTTTTAGTAGAACCTACTACATTATGTGGCAGAATGCATTTGGGTGGCATTGAAGGAGGGATACAGATCTCAGCCAGATTCTTGAACTTTGGTCCAAAGTCAGTAAGGGTGTGTAAGTCATCGTCATTCTCCAGAAGACTGCAGCAGCCCACAGAGCCGGCAGAGGAGCCCTCGCCCTCAAAATTATATCCCAACAGAGTATTCTCAGCAGGAACAGCACACAACACTTTCTGTTTGAGGTAAATAAGCAGAACAAGTATTAGTATCAAAAGGTTCATGACACTTGTGTGTCGGGAGAAGATATTGTGACAAAAGAAATTGCATGTAAAGTTGCTATACCATACTACCTGAGAGTAGTAATCATTGAGAAAAGCATCAGGAAGGGTTATATCCTCATACAGAGCTGTGGTATGTTGTACACCAAGCATATTCCTGCTGAATGTAGCATGTCCATTGCCATAGTTCACTGATTCCCTTGACAGTGTGTAGGAATTGTCAACTTCTATTTCATTTTGGCAGATTCCCTGAAATTTGTTCACATTGCTGATTTGTGTCTGATCAGTTTCCATTATTTTTGAAATTATAGCGTTGGAGTTTAGCAATCGTCCTGTCTCAACCTTTCGGAGGGTGTTGAGGGTAACAGGTAAACTCTGAAGTGACACTTCCTAAAAAATATAAAAAAGAAAAAAATATTAGCTTTAAACACATTATGCATTTTGATTTCAGTTTATACACACACACACACACACACATATATATATGTGTGTGTGTGTGTGTGTGTGTGTGTGTGTGTGTGTGTGTGTGTGTGTGTGTGTGTGTGTGTGTGTGTGTGTGTGTGTGTAAAAGTTGAATCAGTAATGACTGATATGCTGTATCTCTTGTATCACATTCCTTCTTTAAAAAAATCACAGTTTGGTTTCTACATATATAGATAGAATATAGAAGGTGACAATTCCTACACATTGTCAAGGGAATCAATGACAAAAAAAGATTATATCTCATTTTGTGTATTGATGAATTAAGAAAGAAACCAAGCAAGAAACAAACCTAGGTAATATTTTTCCCAGAAAAAGGAGACAAAATGGCAACCCACCTTATCCTCACCTCTGCCTTCAGTATGATAGGATATGAGGCGCTCTTTGGTATAAAATGGTAGCTCACTAAATTTGTCAGGAAAGATTTTGTCTGCTCCTTCACACTGACAGAGCAGCAGGAGAAGTGGAATAACTGCACAAATGAAAAAATAAAAGCATTCAAATCAATGTAAAGATTTTCAAATCAAAACACTAAAGCATAAAAGATCAGGATCTTCATGTATTTTAATCAGTGTTCAGATATTTTCTTTCCTGTAATACAGCAGCGCAGTGCACAGTACTTTAATGTTCAGATAATACAAAATAATTTGCTACAAACTAGTATTGTGTTTTAAATAGAACTGAATAAATGAAACAAATAAATGTGTAAGACTGTACGAAATAGTCCTGAATATATTTTAAGGTAAAACATGTGGTTTTTTGCTATGTTATACATTTATGTTATATATTTTAAAATTGAACTCACATATTAGTAAGCACAATGCCATTAACAACAAGCCAATGGCTGGTGCAGCAAGCATAAATGACGTAGTTCCTAGTTTTGCTGTCTTTAGACTGCAGTCCTTTGTTTCCACACAGGTACAAACATCCACAGTAAAGACTTCTGCGGCTGGACAGGACAGACCCTGAGCATCCAACACCTCTACCTGCAGCTCATATGGACCAGGCCATAGTGGCTCAGAAGCATGAAGAGCAGCACTTGTCTCTGGAGAGAAGAGAGCACAGAGAGCTGTTGAACACAATTCCCCTTGGCCAAGTGGGGGTTGTGATCATAAACACTGCAACTTGAAAACTTGAGCTTCAGCTTAACTTTACCATGACTGCAGGATTTATTCTGCTTCCTCTAACAAAGGAAATTCTTACTTTTGAGGTAGCAAACAGTTGCACCTCAATTACATTTTGACGAGTAACACAAAATTTGTTTGAATTTGTCTTCAGTAACCTAGCACTCTACAATATTAATATTCACATTGCATTGATACTAGTGTCATATGATTAATTGTGTTGCAACTCATACAATATGAACTATGAAAGTGTCTGAATATTGTATAACAGAAATTTGATTCTGTTCATCAGATGTAGCATTTTCAGTAGAAATCACTCATCCAAGTGAATTCTGCAGTCTCAGCTGACTGCAGGTTTCCCCAACTTCACAAACAGTGGAGTTGCATAGTGATCAAAATTTGTACTACTCTAGCTGCAGCATTTTGGATCAGCTGAAGGCTTTTCGGGGAGCTTTTAGGACAGCCTGATAATAATGAATTACAGTAGTCCAGCCTAGAAGTAATAAATGCATGAACTGGTTTTTCTGTATCACTGAGACAGGATGTTTCTAATTTTAGAGATTTTATGAAAATGCAAGAAAGCTACACATTTGTTTAATATTTGCATTGAAGGACATATCCTGGTCAAAAATGACTCCAAGATTCCTCACTGTGTTATTGGAGGCCAAAGTAAAAGTATCTGATTAGACACAATGTTTCTAAGATTAACTTCATTTTTATCTGAAATGGTAATGGTGAAAGATGTTGCCCTTGGTTCAGAAATGGTCATTAAGAGTTTAAAGCAGTTTATTTTCCCAAGGGGACACATTAAAAACTGGGACTGCTGTAGAAAGCCACACCAATAAGCTGAACTCAATTCTCTTTATAAATTGTTGTTGTTAAAAATCCCAAACATATCAGCAAATCTACATTAGAATGGCTGAAAGGTAAAGAATCAAGGTTGCAATGACCCAGTCAAAGTCTAGACCTCAAACTGACTGAAATGGAAGCAATTTTGGTAAAGAGCAGTGGGCTAGAATTCCTCCACAACAATTTTACAACAATCAGTTCAAGTTTTTCACATGCTGCTTCTGCATTTTGACATACTTTTTGCTAAATAAATAATGACACTGTGTAATAGCTCTTGTGTTGTTATTCATCTCAGGTTGTATTTAAATAATTTTAAGACTTAGTAAAGACTAAATAATTTTTCATTATGTCCCATTGTATAAAACCTAGAAGTTGAGAAAGGGAGTACTTGCTTTTTACCACAACTATATGAAGAATAATAAAACTTACAGCATTAACCCTTTATGTATCTGCCAATTTCTTAACTCACAAAACAAACCCCTTTGTCTTTCCTTTGTGCACTGCAGTAAGAACAAAAAAACAATATAATTGCTTTAATTCTTTAGTATGGTACAATGGTGCTTCAAATACCACTTTACCTGCTAGCATGTTGTGTAGCTAAACATCTCTAGTTACACACATTTTTAAAAAATCACATACTGCCAAGCATTTACATTACCCCAAATGATTTCCCACACTCTTGTCACTTCGACTGAATTGCATGCAAAGAGGCAATAAACTTAAAGTTGCACTGTAGAATTTGACAGAATTTTCCTATTGTTTTCCAATATGTGAATATTAATAAAATTACAAGAAACTGTGAATTGTCTAATGTAAAATAACATGTAAAAACCTGTAACGTAATTAACTATATTTTTTTACAGAATCTTCTGTCACATAAAAGACAGTAAAAATAGAGTTGCAAATTTAACATTTTCACAGACATGTAATTTTTATTTAAATGATAAAACCGTTAAGTTCTAGTTTAATGCTGTCAATACATATCTAAAATTTGATGCACTGAGTGAAAACGACACAAAACACACAGCAAATTAAGTATAGTTTCTGTAATGTTACACAGATTTCTTAGTTAATTAACAGATATATTACATGTTTTCAACACAAAAGTGGTTAAAAAAATGAGCATATAGCAGTTTATGTCAAAAGTTATACAGCAGTTTCACAGATGGTAGATGGCAGTGATAAAAAAAATTATTATTACTATTATCGTTATTATTATTATTGTACCTTTTAGGAGTGTGTGTATGTGTTGGTGTATGTGTACATTTTTCTCTCTCTCTCTCTCTCTACATATATATATATATATATATATATATATATATATATATATATATATATATATATATATATATATATGGAAGTGCCACGTCTTCACTGAGTCTTTTATTTACAGCATGTTTTAAGCACAATAAAGACTCTCTGCTGGGAGAATCTGTTTTAGATGTGCAGCTTGTACTTTAGTAGCCGTACTTTAAAACCACTGAATGAAGTGCAACTGTGAGTTGCAATATCAGGGGAATGTGTGCACATTAATTTGGTGATTTAGGAAATGTATAAAATGTTGTTTTGTTTGCTTCTAATCTGCTGCTTAGTCTCTTTTACACTACTGGAACTGCAGCTACTAGGACACAGAACACACACCAAGAATACCTGTTCAGTCCTTCAAATTAATTTCAATTTGATGTGGTGAGAAACTAGTGATTTCTATGTTTCCTTTATTATGTGTGAAACAGAGAGCTTAAATGTTTATGTCTGCTTTAAAGCTTTTAATGTGTAGCCATCACCTTTGAAATAAACAGCAACACTGACAGAACACTCAGCAATATAATTATTAATTGGAATCAAAATGTTTATTTTACTAAATCATTATTAATGACTATTAATGACTTTCTGTAGCATTCATCTGTTGTTCTTGCATTTTACTGTTATATTTGAATGATCTTTGTAGAATTTTAATCACCATTTGATAATGTCTCTGGCATACAGATCATTTTCTGTGGAAAAATATATCAATAATACTGGTTAGAAGCTGCCAACACCACTCCTTTTATGTGTGTGTGTGTGTGTGTGTGTGTGTGTGTGTGTGTGTGTGTGTGTGTGTGTGTGTGTGTGTGTGTGTGTGTGTGTGTGGTGGGGGGGCTGTGTTATCTTTGCGAGTTGATATCCAGATTAATTGTTTATGCTAATCACCAGTGTTAGGGTAAGTGGTTTATATATTTATCATTTCAATAATGTTTGTCAATTGTTTTCTTTAAAAATAATAAATAAAACCCCATCCTCTTCCTCCTCACCTTAAGCCCCACCTCCTGAACTGAATCAGGACTCTAATACATGATATGCAGTTTCATTAAATTCTCACATAAAAGGGTTTACTCACTAAACCCCAAAGTCCAACAATATTACATCCACTTCAAAGAGTTTTGATACAACCAGTGTCTTTTTTAGTTATAGGGCAGTAAATTGCTGTTAAAAATAAAAATTGTTCAGCAATCACTAATGCAAAAGAAAACAAAATTGTATCAACTTTGTAAAAATTTTGACCCAAACCACATTTTCTTACCGTTAATGACTTCTACAACCCATCTGCCTCGCGTCCCATCAGCTATGATTCTGAAGGTGAATGGAGCAGCATTGGGACTAACATCTTCATCGATGCCTGTAACATAAACTGTTTTTTTATCAGAGCACAGACTGGTATGGGTCGTAGTGAGGGTTGGACAGTGGTCATTGGAGTCTGCAACTTGAATGGCTATTGTTCCTGTGGCTGTCTTTGACGGCATGTCTGAAAGCAGATAAAGCCGATACCTCAGTAAGTACATTTAATTGCCATTTACTTTTACAAACATATGAACACTCCTGAATTTTTTTGTATTTTTGTAACAAGTTCAAAGTGTCTTGTTCTCACAGATTGTAAAACAGTGTTGTTTTAGAAGAGCAATGGTGTATATTATTGCTGACTATTTATGCAAACTTTTATCACACCTTTCTTTTAGCTGCTAAAGTAAAGACAACTGTGCAAAATGGAGACATAATTAAGCATATGATTCCTGTATAAAAGCAATTATTTTCCTCACATTTTATAAACCCAGTTCCTAACAGTTGGGATGCTGTGTAAAATGGTAAATGGACTGGTACTTCAATAACTTCTTCCCACTTGATTTGAGCACTCAAAGCACTGCTACAAGTCTCATTCATCCAATCACTCACATTCATCTTTCTCTTTGCATAAACACTTAACAGTTAAACATACACTCGGGGTGCCACAGCCAGTGCCAAAAAGTAAAAGAAATTGAAAAGCAACGCTAAACCACATACTGCATCTATTAAAATAGCACAGCTTTGTAACAGAAGACTCTGGCTGCTGAACTGTCCTGCCTGCAGTCCAGACCTTTCATTTGGCACATCACAAAATGAAAAGAACAAAAAAGAAAATGCAGGACTGGAGAGCTAGAACATACAGTGTTCCAACAATTTTTAATTTTTTGACTGAAATTAAGTTCTGCAGTGGGGAAGAAAGATGACCTTCAAACCAAAATATAAGAAATAAGGAAAGCAGAAATGAACACTTACTGCTGACAAGATAATTACCTTTGGATATAGCTAGAATCTTGCCGATATAGGTACCATTCCTCAAGAAAGGCGACTCTCTGTCTGGTACTTTGTTGAGTTTAATCTCAGCCGTTTCTTCATCAATTGTAAACCAGTTGTCTGGATCATAAGCTTTGGCATAACTGGAGTACAATAGATATATAAGAAAGGGGAAAATAAACTGTAAGTAAAGTAACACTGAATTAAAAGTTCCCATTTACTTAAAAAAATTGTTCAACATTATGAACATTATAAAAATGCTAGCATGGCTCTGTCTAGATCTAAAACCTACTAAAAAAAAATTAAAAATTTACTAAGGAACTTTTTGCCCCCCTTATTAATGAAATAATGTGCAACCAAATCTGATTATGCTTCATATTGCAGTCTTTATATTATTAACATAATATGGTCCTTTAATAGGATTAAAGCAGGCCTATTGCCTAGGTTACGCATTTTAAAAAAAGACATTTTTTTAAATGGTTTATAGAATTACCAACATATTTTGTGATTTTAACTGGCTTATTTATGTCACTACCTACAAGCATACTTTATTATTATCCATTTATTTATATACAACTTGACAAACCTGACATCTTCGGCTGGTTTTCCTGTATCTGGATCAATGGCAGCAAACACAGTGATCAGACCATTTTGAGGTGCTTCATTTGGGTCCTCAGACACAGGAATATTCCTGGTGTCAGGTACAAACGCTGGACCCTCTTTTACATTATTCACTGCTATCTTTACAGGGTAGCTTTTTGGTGACTTTTCTGGCTTCAGCTTTGTTCCTGGTCCTGGTTTAAGATCTGGCTTCAGCCCAGTGCCCACACCAGGTTTATTTCCAACAGCCCCTGCTTCCGACTTAAGTCCTGCATCCAACCCGACATCAGTCTCTCCTTCTAGAGCTAGGCCCACATCTACATTCACACCTGCATCCACTCCTACATTTACTCCCAGGTCTGCCCCTACACCCACACCGGCTTCTGTACCAGCTCCTGCCCCGGCCCCTGCTCCAGTAGCCAGAGGTCCACCCTCTCCAACCTGAACATCTACATCCATCTGTACAGCACTACCTGTCACAAAAGGAGCAACATTTTCAATCAAAAGCCCAAGCTGAAGATTCTGGACCTCTTCAAAATCCACAGCCTGGAAAATAAATGATGAAAGATAAAATGAACAAGCTGAGAGAAAACATATAGATAAAAGAAACAAGAAACAAATTTCTGAAACCAACCCAGAACTAAATGATATATTGTAAATGGACTGGTTCTTATATTGTATTTTTCTGCTTTACATGAGCATTCAAAGTGCTTTGTAAAGCATGTCTCATTAACCCATTCACAGACACATTCATACAAGCACTTTCTACATCTAAGTGCTTTCTATCTAACATTCACACACACACAGTCACACTCCGATATATGCATCTGGAGGAACTCAGGATTCAGTAACTTGCCCAAGGATACTTTGGCATGCGGACTGGAACAGCCGGGGATCAAACACCAAACTTTGGATTAGCAAATGACCTGAGCCATAGCCACCCCAATTTGCAACTAGGTGCAAATTAAAATCTTCAAATATTTGAAGTCACCTTATAAAAATATGAATACCTTTATCAGCTTTAGGATGCCTTCATTGGTTTTGTTGTCTGTCTCAATGGAAAATAAATTATCTTCATTTCCTTTGGCAATTGTAAAGACAGTCAGCCAGTTGTCTGTGTATTTTTGGTCTTTGTCCAAAGCTTTGATTTTCATCACCACCACATTTTCAACATTTTCATCCACTGAGCCCGAATACTGAAATTAGAGGAGCATGTTAATGAAAGCATATAAGGAAAATGTTTTTTGTAATAATCAGAAGTCAGATGCAACTGAACAAATTATTTTAGTAATTTGGCAATTCAGTATACTTTTTTTAATCGTATCCTATTGTGAGCTTTTGTACAAAATATTCAATTTCCATTCAATTTTAATTTGCTTCACTTTATTTACATAGCATTTTCACAACAACAGGTATTTATATTGCAGGGGTAAGACAATATTAGAAAGGGACCCAAAACAATCCTGTGAACAAGCACTGTGTCATGGTCCTGGGTCAGTTTACCCAGCACTTGAGTTTTTTTTATTTTTCTTTTATTTTTATTTATGTGAGCTCTTGTTTGTTTAATGTTTATATTTGCTTCATGTATTCTTTAGTGTATTCAGTTTAGTCCTAGTTGCCAGTTCTTTTAGAATTTAGTTCTTCCCTGTGTCCCATCCTATTGTGTATTTACTTCATTCATGTCTGTGCTTTCCACATGTACTGTAGTTTTTGCACTTCTTGCTTTCTTTTGTAATTTAGTTCTTCCTTATGCTTTGCCTTTAGTTTTGCTTCCTGGTGTCATCCTGTGTGATTCAGTTCGGAGGTGGGGTGAGGGGTAAAGAAAAGTGGTGAAAAGAGAGCATGGGGAAACAGGGAAAAACACAAGCTGTAGGAGTCGTTAGACAAAAGGTGACCCATGGGGAGTAAAAAGAGCAGCATGGGCAAGAAATGCTCAGTGCATCATGGAAAGTCCCCCTTTAGCCTATAGCAAGGAGCCACCTATAGCCATTCATTATAGCCATTATCAAAAAGGAAAGTCCTAATCCTAATCTTAAAAGTAAAGAGGCTGTCTCTCTCTGAAAAACCAAACTGGGAACTCCACAGGAAAGGAACCTGATAGCTGGAGGTTCTGTCTCCCATTCTAGTCTGAAAACTCTAGGAACCTTAAGTAAGCCTGCACTCTGACAGAAAAGTCCTCTATTGGAATAAAATAATATTTTGGATGATTTTAATATATGATGGGGCCTGACGTCTAGATGTCTGAGAGAAGGTTTTTAAGTTCAATGCTGGATTTAATGCAATTCTGGAGTCCCAGTGAAGTGAAACTAATATGGGTGAAATATGATCTCTCTCTAGTGTCTGTTACTGCTCTTGCTGCAGCATTTTGGATCAGCTGGTTTGGGGGTAGAGTTGGAGTTATCACTGATGGATGGATGGATGGATGGATGGATGGATGGATGGATGGATGGATGGATGGATAATAATAATCTCCAGGAAGCAATCGTTCAATTCAATTTTATTTTATTTATATAGCATCAAATCACAACAAATAGTAACCTCAAAGTGCTTTATATTGTAAAGTAAAAATCTTTACGATAATTACAGAAAACCCCAACAATCAAATCAACCCACTTGGGGACAGTGGGACGGAAAAACCCCCTTTAACAGTCATTTGCTGTGACTGGTTGGAGGCGAGGGGAGGAAGACATGACAAAAGACACACTGTGGAAGAAAGCCAGAGATTAATAATAACTAATCATTAATGTAGAGCGGGGTGTAAGCAGAGTGAAAGGAGGTGAATGAAAAAGAAATATTCAGTGCATCTTTGGAACCCCACCCAAGCAGCCTAGACCAATTGAAGTGTATTTAAGCAGGGTGCAGGGTCACCTGATCCACCCCTAATTATAAGATTGATCAAAAAAGTATGTTTTAAGTTTGATCTTAAAAGTAGCAAGGGGGTCTGTCTCACGAATTCAAACTGGGAGCTGGTTGAAAGAAGAGGGACCTTAAAGCTGAAGGCTCTGCCTCCCATTCTACTTTTACATACCAGAGGAACCACAAGTAAGCCAGCAGTCTGAGAGTAAAGTGCTCTATCAGGTTGATACAGTACTATGAGGTCTTGAAAATAAGGTGGGTCCTGATTATTCAAGACCTTCTGTGTAAGAAGAAGGATTTTAAATTATATTCTAGATTTAACAGGGAGCCAATGAAGAGCCAGTATGGGAGAAATGTGCTCTCTCTTTCTAGTCCCTATCAGTACTCTTGTTGCAGCATTTTGGAGCAGCTGAAGGCTTTTCGTGGAGCTTTTAGGACAGCCTAATAGTTATGAATTACAGTAGTCCAGAAAAAAGTAATAAATGCATGAATTAGCTTTTCAACATCACTCTGAGACAGGATGTTTCTAATTTTAGAGATATTCGACAAATGCACAAAAGCAGTATTTGTTTAATATTTGCATTGAAGTACATATCCCTGGTCCAAAAATGTCTCCAAGATTCCTCAATGAGTTACTCGGAGGCCAAAGTAATGCCATTCAATTAAAGCATCTGGTTAGACACCATGTTTCTAAGATTTGTAGTGTGAATACAATAACTTCAGATTTATCTGAATTTAGAAGCAGGAAATTAGAGGTAACCCAAGCCTTTATAACTTTAAGAAATTCCTGAAGTTAATTGAAGTGTGTCATCTGGTTTCATGGATAGATAAAGCTGGCTATCATCTGGAAAGCAATGAAAATGTGTGCTAATAATACAGGCTAAGGGAAGTACATATGAGGAACCAGCTTGCAGTTTGGTTTGGGGAGACAGATGCCTTCTCTATTTTTGAGAAAAAATCTTTCCTTATGATCAAGCTTATAGTTAGGGCTGGATCAGGTGACCCTGAACCATTCCTTAGTTATGTTGCAATAATCCTAGGCTGGGGTGTTCCCATGATGCACTGATTATTTCTTTTTCATTCACTCTGCATTTAATCATCAGTTATTATTAATCTCTGGCTCTCTTCCACAGCATGTCTTTTGTCCTCTCTCCCTCACCTCACCCCCTACCGGTTGCAGCAGATGACTGGTTTTGCCGGAGGTTTCTTCCTGTTAAAAGGGAGTTTTTGCTTCCCACTGTCTCCAAGTGCTTACTCATAGGGGGTTGTTTTGATTGTAGGGTCTTTACTTTACAATATAAAGCACCTTAAGGCGACTATTTATTGTAATTTGGTGTATATAAATAAAATTGAATTGAACGCTAAAAGATGGGAGTAATAGAAGAGTACTGGAGTATTTGAAGCTCACAGCCAACCCAAAGAAGTGTGTGGTTGGATGGAGGGAGGTACAGTATCTGGGGTACCACTTGGGAGATGGGCAGGAGAACCCTCAGATGGAGAAGACGATAACCTTTACATCCTCCCCACATCCCAAGACCTCCCAAGAGCTCAGGCCATTATGGGGGGATGGCTGGTTACTACTGCAGGTTTATTCCAAACTTTGTGGAGTTGACCAGCCCCTTAACCAACCTCACCCAAAAGGATGCCCTGGATCTGGTCCAGTGGATGGAGCAGAGCGTTTAAATGAAACAGCTCTCTGTGGCGAACCCCTGCTCTACCTTTGTAACTTTTTCCTCCCTTTTATTCTGCAGACTGACACTTCAAGCAGACGGCTGGGAGCCATTTTGTCCCAGCAGGTAGGAGGGGTCGACCACCCAGTGGTGTGCATTAGCCGGAAGCTGTCAGACCATGAGACCCACTACAGCAGTGTAGAAAAAGAGTGTTTGGTGATCCAACTCTCGCTACTTCTACCCTCTGGGACACTCATTCACCCCATGCTTGGGCCATGCTCTGCTACAGTAACTCCATAGCAGGAAAGATGCCAAAGCACAGATCACCCATTGGTGATTTTCTGCAGTAACCTACTGGAACTGGAGGGTGTGCGGAGAACTGAGCAGAGCTGCAGTTGACAACAAAGAAGCTGCAGTGTAACCAAAAGCAACTGAGAGACGGTGGATTTGCTGGAAAGCAAGTACGAGGGCTGCAGACCAGCGTGTGACCTGCAGCAGAGTGGAAAGAATAAAATCCATCTGAACTGAAACAGATTGTGTTGGACTCCATGTGCTGGGCCTCTCAGTGGCTTTAGCATTACAGTTTCATTTGCCCACAACTCTACCACTGTAGATCTTGAAAGACATTTGATCATTATAAATATTTCAATTAACAATAGCCCACTAACTATTGCTAATGTCTACAGCACACACAGATACATTTTTTTTAAAATTTCAGATCTTTCAAACTGTCCAGTCATAATAGGTGGTGACTTTAACACAATTATTGATCCATCAATTGACGAAGCCAACAACTCCAGTGATCAACATATCCAGCAATCCTCAAAAAAGGTAAACAGCTGGGCACCCTTGTAGCTCAGGTGATGAAGCAGGAGACCATGTACATGCCACGTGACTGCGGTGCAGGTGGCTTGGGTTCACATCCAATCTCAGGGGTGTTCCTGCATGTCTTTCCTATCTCTCCCTCCCCACGTTCCTCTGTCTTCACTAGCAAATAAAGGCAAAATATGCCACATAAAATATCTTTTAAAAAAAAGAAGGTAAACATTTCATGAATGAGCTTGGTCTTCACAACAATTGGCGATTACATTTACTACCATTTTTCTCGCCAACTTATCAGTCCAGCACTGGAAACTTTCTTACAAGTAATTAAATTATTTCAAATATTTTAGAGCCAAGGATCCATCCCATCACTATTAGTAACCATGCCCCCGTAACATTTAAATAGAATAAAACTAGGCCTCAGAAACAGACCTCTGGATGGCATTTCAATATTTCTCTTCTCAAAGATCCAGAATTCTGTAGTTCTATTAAAGGAGAGTTGGCATTCCTCCTAGAAATAAATAATGTTCCACATACATCTCCAACTTTTTTGTGGGAAACAGGAAAAGCAGTATTATGAGGAAGAATAATCTCATTTTTAGTAAATAAAAAATACAGAAAAGAAACTAGTAGTGTAAGTGTAAAATCAAACAACATGAAACATTAATGCAAGCCACCCAGCAGCTTAAACTGAGGAATGAATTATGGAAATGGAAATATCAATTAAACAAAATTATTAAAAAAGCAAACCCAATCTTTTATACATGGACTGAGACTAGAAAAATTCCACCATACCAATAAATCAGGTAAATACCTGGCAAACCAAATTAAACAGAATAAAGAAACAAAAACAGTCACTACCATTAAGGACTCAGCATAGACGCCTACACATTCACATGAAGAAACAAAGTCCTTCAAATATTTTATAGATCATAAGGTAGCCATGCCTAAAAAATACATTGTTTCCATTTTATTCCAAATGGGACCACACTTAACAAAGTGAAGATTAGGTTCTATTGAACTGAACTTCAGACTACAAACTCAGTAGGAGAAATTCTTCTGAGGTAATTAATCTAGTGACAACTAAACTTTTTGCAACCAAAAAACTCACCACCTGATGGCAGTTAGAAAAAATGCAGGTTAACTTCACTCCACCATCCCTTTTTAGACCCACAGCATATGTCTAAATTACATAGTTGGTCTGAAGCCAAACATAGAAACTAAGGTCAAATACAGTTTACAACTTTTCCAAAAATCTGCCACTTTTTTTGACAAAGAGATATAGTCAAAGTGCTAGGATGGAAAGGAACGTCTACTGCAACTGCAGACCACTGGGAACAAGTAATATGCACAAGTAACAAGCTTTTACTGCTATTGTATATTGCCAAACTCACTGTAGATTGTACCTGCAGTGCTTATAAGAAAAACACACTTGACTGCAGAACATAAAGTACATGACTTTAGCCATCAGTTTCCAATCTGATTGTAAAAATGTAATATGAAATTCCCACCAGCTTAAATGAGACACAGACAGAGCAAAGGTACAGCTCTCTTGAAAGTGATTAATAATATAAGAATACATTTGTATGCCTCAAGAACAACTGTTGGTTGTGTAGAATAGGTTGGACTCTGGCAAAGTTTTTGACTGTTCATGACATATTGGGAATACATTATTTCTCTTGGAAGGTGTTTTATTTGGGGTGCTCTGAAGTTCAGTCTGGGGTCTTGTTCTTTTGTGTCTGTATATGCCACCCTTAATTTGAATTATAGACACATACACCAAGCTACACCCTGCCTCATTTTCTGAGAGTCTTGAACTGACTGCTCGCTATACTATAAAGTATTCATTACCTCAGATTTTTCCAGAGTGGGGATGTTGTCATTGATGTCCAGGATTTTGATCTCCACAGTTCCAGTTCCTGTTAGTCCCCCTGCTGCTCCTCCCATATCAGTTACTTTTATAACTAGTTTGTAGAAATCACACGCCTGTCAGAGGAAAAGAGGACAAAAACATGATTTATACACACATCTTAACGTTCATAGAAGAATTGTGATCATACTGTACTGGTGAAAAAAGCTAAGATGGGGTGTCATTCCAATTCAACATTGCTGTCCTTCTAGAATGTGAAAATAGCTTAAGATTGATTCTCATCAAAGTGAATCTTTTGTTTTGAAAAAAAAATGAACTCTCTCTGGTGAATTTCAGTTGTAAATGGTTTGGTTCCTATATAGTGCTTTCCCTATTACACTTGAGACCCATTCATACAAGCACTTTTCTCTACACCTAAACTAGCTACATACAAGCACTTTTTTCTACAACTGTCAAACATTCACACTCAGATGAACACATTGTAGAGACACTTGGGGTTCGGTATCTTGCCCAAGGATACTTTGGCAAACAGACTGGAGCAGCCAGGGATCAACACACCAACCTTCCGATTAATAGGTGACTTGCTCTACCTCCAGACCGATAGCCACTCCTATCAAATTACAAACACCTGAAACACTTTAATTAAAAATAATAAGACATTTATTATTTTAAAGAATCAGAAAAGACACATATGCATATGGGGACTCAGAAAAGGAGACAGGCCTGTGTGTGCTCTCTCTCCCTCTGAGCCCGTGTTCCTGTCTAACCATAACATCTCTATACTGCCTCTTATCTATCTGTAAGCATTCTGGGCGCTGTGAGTTGACCTTGTCTTCGGACTTGTCCAAGCTGGTTTTTAATGACCCAGATTCCTCTCAGCAGTAGTGGAGTCATAAAGTACATTTTCTTCCTGATATTTTAATTAGTCATTTAGCAATCTTGTCCAGATTAATAACCAAACATGGTGATGTTGGTGATGTTCTAGCTGTACGTATCCTCCAAGATAAGATGCACTGAGACAGACAAATTAGTCTAGCATTATCTATCGGTTGCTGTCTGTCTAGTGTATTATTTAATTGTTTATTATTTGGTTGATCTACTGTTTATTAATTAACTTACTGGAGTTTACTTTTAAACATTTGTCCTTTATTCACTGAGTAAAAAATAATCCCTAACAATGTGCATTGACTATTAGACTCACCTCTCTGTCCAGTGCTGGCTTATTGACATACAGTTTTCCAGTGCTTTCATCTAAATTGAACATATGGCCTGTGCCTTCTGGCTCCTGACTGGTGATTTTGTAGGAGATCTTTGCATTCATTGTTCCAGCTTGGTCCTTATCTTCACCTTTGAGCTGCATGACAAAGGTTCCTGCAGTGGACCACAACAGCACATGATCAAGTGACAAATTAATTTTGAAATATATATTATACTGTTCAAGAATAATTAAAGGAAACATATCAAATCTCAATGGGTAAAAATCATGCTTAATATTTACACTGATATGGACTGGGTAATGTGTTATGAAATGAAAGGTCCCCACTGATCAATTCCATCATTTAGGGGGGGGGTCAGCAGGGGGGATTCAGATGTCTGATGGCTCTTGGACTGGAGGACTGTGGCTGCCATTTTGCGGTGTCCATGTGCAGGCCCTGGTTGTTGGTGGAGGGGGCTGGGATGGAAGCTCTTATGGACTTGGGGTGTGGGACTGGGGTGCCTGTGGTGGTGGGTGCTGGCCCCGGGCCGGGCGGCCGGCCTCCTCTGCGGGGTTCGGGGTGCGGGGTCTGGGGCCCTGGTGCTCGGGGTTGCCCGTTTCCCGGCTGGGCCCTCTCTGGCGCACCGCCAAGTGGGGTGGGTGACCCGTGTCGGGATGTCTGGCTGGTATTCTGGGATTCTGGGGTGCCCGCATTCCCTCTGGGGGGGTGGGGCGATCATATGAGGGGGCAGCGGTTTCCACTGGGGACCGGTTGGTCCTGGACTCGGGACCACTCTGTTTTTTGCATGTAGACATGGTTGGGATACTTGCTTTTGTCTTTTGTGTGGGTATGGGTGAGATGTTTGTTGTAGTTTTGTGGGGGTGGGTGTATGTGTGTGTGTGTGTGTGTGTGTGTGTGTGTGTGTGTGTGTGTGTGTGTGTGTGTGTGTGTGTGTCCGTGTTTTTGTTTTTCTGTAGTGTGGGTAGTGGTGCTGGCCTTGGGTGTGGCAGTGCCCTGGGTGTGTGGCCACCTCAGGCTTTGGACCTGTTTTCCCTGCCCTGCAGTAGGGTGTAGGGAACTGGGGAGTTTAGTGAACCAGCACTAGCTGGTTCTCCCCCTCCGGGAGTAGTCTTCTACCTCCCGGTCGTATGTATCCTAACCCTTCCGCTCCTCCCACTCAAACAACACATTACACACACGTAGGGGCTTTTTCCTTTTTTGGGGGGGGACGCACTGCACTGCAGTGAGTAGGGCTTTAACCTGGCTCTGCCTGCTGTGCTGCATGGTGTCTCACCCCTCCCCCTTTTTAACAGTAGTTACATCATACAGCTCACAACATGTCATAGTGCACACAGGGCCTTGGGGGGCAGGTGTGTCATGTGGTGGTTAGTGGGTGGAGCTGCTGAGGTGGCCCCACTTATTTGTTCACTGCTGCCTGCCCCTCAATTTTATTTACATCCTAGACATTGAGGGCCTTTGGGGGGGGCGGTATGAATGGGTACTGTTTCTCAGTGCTCATGTTATACCTGTCTCTCCACTTTAATAGCACCATAGCTTTCACACAGTCATACACATTCCTCCAATTAAATACATTCACTATTCACCTAACACATCACCCCAACCACTCTGGGTGGGAGGAGGTGGGCGGGTCTTCCCACACCCCAGTTTCACATGCCCTGCCTGGGATGGGGATTGGCTAGTGGTTCGGGGTTTGGTTGGCTGCTTCCCCAGGATACCGCTGGCTTGGTGCTGGCATCCGCTCGCCCACACTTAGTGTCCATTTAAGGTCTGTGTATGTGCGTGTGTGTTTGACTGGCATATATGTATGTGTGTATGAGTATATGACACATGTGTAGTGTGTGTGTGTGTTGCCTCTGGCTCTCTGGGCTCTTGCCCGTTGACCATGGGGACTCTGTCTAGGGTCTCCCTCCTTCCTTCTCTGGGGGGTGCGCATGGTTGCCATAGGGATGTGTGGCCTCGGATCTTCTGAGCTCCTGGTGGGCCGTGGATGGCCTGGGTCCCCTGGGTCTATCCCTGCTTGCCTCTGGATCCGGATGGGGGTGGTTGCGGCTTTTTGCCCTCATTATTGAGTACGTTCCATGACAGAGGAACACACATATAACTAAAACTACAACAAGTCTGTGTGTGTGTGTGTGTGTGTGTGTGTATGCATGTATACATAGGTGTGTATGTATGTGCATCTATCTAGTTATTTTTTCTTTTCTCTATTCTCCCCCCTTTTTTTAAAACTTCTTTCTTTCCTCTTCTTCCTGCCTGTCAGGTCTGGCAAGAGTAAATAAAATAAAATATAAACATTAACAAGAATAGCCTATAGAAACTTATAGAGCTCTTCTTGTAAAAGCAAATATGTTTGGCAGCAGCAACGCATTTGGACCATCATTCTGATTGCAAAAACTGCCAGACATGACAGCCCCCCCCCCAAAAAAAGAAATGAAAGGATAGCACATAATTTGATGGAAAGTGAAACTGATTAACAACCCCCTCTGCTACTTAACTGAGATCAATATCCCAGATGTTTTCACTTGATGCTATACACAGTTTAAAAAGTATTCCTTTAATTTTTTTGAGCAATATGGAGACTGTGTTTAGATCTGATAAAAAAGAAGAATGCCACAGTTTGATTCTTAAAATGAATTTCAACTGGATCTTACAGAAAAACATATTTAACAGTTTATAAGTTAATATAATGTGGAAGGCTGTGGCTCAGGAAGTAGAGATCGGGTGGTCATCTGTGATACCTTAAGGTTTTAACCCTGGGTTTTCTCATGTCTGTTGTGTTCCAGCGAGGGTTAGGGTTTGTCCCTTTTTTTTCTGTCTCACTTTTGTTCTCCTTCTTTCTGTCTTGCTCTTAGTTGGAGATGTGGACCAGCGCTTCCTCATGAGTCCACCTGCAGATGGAGTTTTCCTTTCTTGGGCTTTCTCTCCCACACCTGCTGTTCACGAGTTAGCCTGCTCTTGGCATTTAACCTTGAAAACTAACCGTGTTGTTGTCGACAAGGCGTGTTTCAAATGTCCCTAAGCTGAGAAACATAGACCAAGCCAACAGAACTATATCATCCACATAAAAACAGAGATGAGATACCTTCTGCTACTTGGCTATACCTAGAAATTCTTCCCATAAAAATTACAAACAGGTTTTTATATTGTTTATTTATTTGTGATCGATCTATCACACCTGGGAGCTCCTTATTTTATTTTATTTTATTTAAATTGTAACTTATTTATTTACTCCACCTTTTTTAAAATTATTATTCTTTATTTATTTGTATGTATGTGCACTTACGTGCATATGTGTGTGTGTGTGTGTGTGTATGTGTGTGTGTGTTTGTGTGTGTGTGTGTGTGTGTGTGTAACGCAGGAGGGATGTGTAGAATGTTCCTGTGTTGTTTCCTTTGTTTACAAATATCTATATGTTCCATAGGTTTCATTCATGTTTAGTAATTCACTTCACAATATAGGGGTATGGGGGTGGGGGTGGGGGGTAACTAGTGCCTTATTTGCTTGGTTTTTCAGTTTACCTCATATTGCTACAATGACTAGTTGCAAAATGTTGTTTATCCTTTCACTGTTCTTTATCTTTTTGTTGCCTTTTCTTCCTTTCTCTCTTTATCTATTTTTGTAATTTTGCAATATTGGAAAACTTTAATAAAGAAATTAAGAAAAAAAAATTACAAACAGAATTGGTGATAAATGGCTGCCCTGGCAGAGTCCAACACCCTCTGGAAACAAATCTGACTTTTTTCTGGCAATGCTGACCAAGCACTAGCAACAGTTGTACAGGGACTGCATGGCTCAAAACAAAAACCAGACACCCCATATTCCTGCGGTCCCCCCCCCCACACACACACACACACACAAGATTCCCTAAGGGACACAGCCTTCTCCAAGTTCACAAACCACACGTAAAGTGGATGGGCAAATTTGCATGCACACTCAAATATTCTTGAGAGTATAAAGAGGTGGTCCAGCATTCCATGACTAGAATGAAAACTGCTTTGTTCGTCCTGAATTTGAGGTTACCGTGGCATAGACCTTCCCAAGGAGGTTGAGAAGCATGATCCATCCATAGTTGGAGCATGCCTTCTGGTCCTTCTTCTTAAAGATGGTAATCACCACCACAGTCTGCCAATATAGAGGCATTGCCCCAGATCTCCACAACAATGTAATTAGTAGGTTGGTGGTTCAATCCCAGTTTGCATGCCAACACTGGAATAAAAGCCCTAGAATACGGTACTATCCGAGGTATGATACCTCTGTATCCATCACAGATACGGACATTATCCCGACAAATGCGCACCGGATCTTTAAGGGATACATTTTGGAGATTTCTCCATAAACTGACAAAATTAGACCCTGAAAAATTCAAACTTTGAATGAACATCTGTTACATATCCGGATAATATCCATTTCAACATCTGTGACAGATCAGATCTTCCCGTATTCTCTCCAGAAACATTACGGATACGTGGTAGATCCATAAAGTTGGATCTGCCAATGATCTGTTCCATTGCGTTACAGACCTTTCTGGATACAGGCCCTTTTTGTCCAGTGCAAGTTATCCTTGGGCAGATATTGAACCCCGACTTGCTCCCAGTGTGTTCATTGGAGTGTGTGTGTGTGTGTGTGTGTGTGTGTGAGAAACTGTTCATGCAGAGTAGAAATGCACTATATAAAAACCAGATAATTTACCATTTATCTCATCCCCAGTAATGGGTGAGTCCTCCCCTATGTCCCCAGACTCTGCTATCAGAAGACGTGTCAGTGTGAATATGTGAAGGATATCCTCAAAGTATTCCTTCTCCGGTCCAACTAATCCTCAGCTGAAGTCAGCAGCTCCCTGCCCACATATACACCATGTGAGTTCAGCACTGCTGTCCCCTCCTGAATCGCCTGTCGGTTTACCAGAATTGCTTCGAGGCAAACTGAAAGTCTTTTTCAACTGCCTCACCAAAATCCTCCCATACCCAAGTTTTTGCTTCAGCTACTACCCAAGACACGTCCCACTTGAGCTGCTGGTGCCCATCAGGTGCCTCTGAAGTCCCACAGGCTAATCACGCCCAACAGGACTTCTTCAGCTTGTTCACCTGGTTTGAGGATTACCAGCAGGACAGGCACCAACCACCTTGCAGCCACAGCTCCGTCCAGTGGCCTCAGCTATAGAGGTGAGGAACACGGTCCATTCAGACTCATTGTTCCCACCCTTTTGGGATTCTGTCGAAGATCTGCTGGAGGTGGGAGTTGAAAATCTCATGGACCTTCTGCCAGGTGTTCCCAGTGCACTCTCACTATGTATGCCAAACCTGTCCAGTATCCTCCCCTGCCACCTGATCCAACTGCACCACCAGTTGACAGCTCAGCTCCTCTCTTCACCTGAGTGTCCAGAATATACAGCTGCAAATCTGATGATAAAGTTACAAAAGTGGTCGCTGACCTGCGACCTAGGGTGTCCTAGTGCTATGTGCGCTTAGGGACACTCTTATGTTCAAACATGGTGTTCATTATAGACAAACTGTGATTTGCACAAAATTCCAATAGATCAGGCAGGCAGTTCCTCACAATCACACCCCTCCAGGTCACACTGTTACCCACATGAGCATTGAAGTCCCTGCTTAACTTACTTGGGCCAAACAGCTGGTTGCAACTACTGCAAGTCCAAGGTCTTATCTGCATCTCACCTGCCTGCCCACTCTCCCCTGAATCCATCATTCCTTCACTAGAATCTCACCTGCTTGCCTTCTGCCCCTCATAATCACCAGTCCAAGAAAATGGCAAGTAAAGTCTCAGAATCATATTACAAACTTTACAACCTCTTATCAGTCTGGTCTTGGCCACTGTTAACAACTCTTCTTCAATAGAAATTCCAGCCCTGACCCACAATAATTAGCTGTCTAGGTCTGCTCTTTGGGTCCAAATTGCATTAAAAAGAAGAATGTCAAAGTGTCCTGGACAAGATATTTAGAGTATTCCTGGATGCATCCAGGAATACTGTATGCTTTTATTTACACTGAAATGCAGATAAACACAGATTTTTTTTTAACCACAAAATTGTTAAACATTTCATCATCTTTTCAAACCTTTGTCCCTTATTGTACAAGACTGAATAATCATTGCTAAATAACAAACAATGTCATGTGACAGTAAAAGATGAAATATGTATGCCGTCACATAAAGAAGGAGGCTGACGGAGTAAATTGGTTTGAAATATATCATTACCTTTTTTGCTTGCCTCCGTAATGTTCCCAGTGTGCAGCTCAAAGAAAGGAGCATTGTCATTTTGGTCCAGGACTGTTACAGTGAGTGGGATGTTACTCTCTGCTGTGGTCCCATTCCTGTATCTAGCAATCCCTGTTAGCTGTGTGAATTACATAAGAAGAAATGATCACATAGTTTTAAAATTAATCCTTTAATGTGTAAACAATTATACAGAAACCCACTTATTCATTAATGTTTTTAGAATTTCAGATAGAAAGCAGCAATTAAGCTAATAAAATTAATGAAATATCTAGTTATGTTAACACTTCAATTACTAATTAAATCTCCAAAATATCATCCAAGAGATGAAACTTTTTGGCTCTTCAGGGTTTCCTTAAATTGAAGGTGGTGCCCCGAATTCTGATCAGAATTCCTCTCTATGACCTACATCACCAAATTTCTAGGCAAATGGACCGAATCAAATGCAAAAAGATTTTTTTTTTAAATTTCATTTTTTTTTAAATTGTATGTATTTATTATATTAAATAGAAATGGATGAACAAAGAAATGTTTGCTGGAAATCATTTTTGTGATTTGCAGTGTATCTTGCAGTGCAAAATGTCTAAATGGTCAAACTGACTAAAGTTATTTCCATCTTTTACATTTTCAAAACTTGAATTTGACTAAGCTTTTTATTTCAGCAGGAGAAAATAACTCCTGTAACTTGCTGACAGACAGATGAAAGTGGACATTTTTAGTGGCTGCATGTGTAACAGCGGTCCCTGTGGTAATTGGATCACTCAGGGCTGTGTGATACTGGAAGAACCTAATTTTTCTGTTTGCTGGGATGTTCCTTGTGCACTCCTACAATTTTTTTTATGTCACATTACAATTTAATACTTTTGATTTATGCTATAAATGTGTTTAAACTTTTATATTGTGCAAAAGTCTTGACCCATTATCATTTCTATATATTTGGCAAAGAAGAAGCCAGACTTTCACTAACTGTCATTTTTTTTAAGTGATCTCCAGGCTTTATGAAGGGCTTTCAAAGTTGTTCTTTGGACAGTGGCTGCTTTTAAATTCAGTCCAGTCCTTGTACCTGAAGAGGAATTTTTGTTTGTTTGTTAAGCCACTTAATAATGAACTATGAATTACTCAAAAAAAAAGCACTTGACAAAGGGTTTTATGGAGTGATGAATACAAATTGGAAATTTTTGTTTAAATTATCATCAGTATGTATGGAGGAGATTAGGAGAGAGGTACACCAATGAGCATCTACAGCCATCTGTAAAACTGGTGGTGGAAGCTCTGTCATGGTTTGGGGCTGCTTTTCAGACAGTGGTGTTGGAGATCTTGTCAAAAATGATGGAATTGTGAGCACAGAAATGCATCAAACACACTGCCAATGCAGTAAAAGCACGCATGGATAGAAAAGCGCACAATGGAACACTATCAGTCATGGATTGACCTCTCCAGAGACCGGACATCAAATTTATTGAAGCAGCGTGCGATCATCTTGATGGAGAACGGAACAAAAGGCAGCAAACATTCAAAAAAAGAGCTTTGAATGTCCTTCAAGAGACCTATTCCCAATTCCCAATACTTAAAGAAATTACAGAAAGCTCCCAATGAGAGTTAAGGTTGTGTTGAAGAATAAAGGTAATCATTACCAGATATCAATTTCAAGCTCTGTTTTAACCTTATGAACTGCATTTCCATGTATGTTTACATGTTTCAATAAATGGCTGCACCTATTGCCTGTAAAATATAAAGAAATTACAGATTTTTGCACAAAGCTGCATAATGAGTGAACCACACAAAATAAAGTATATTAGACCAGTGTTAACTTGATGGATGTGGGTGGGGTGTGTTTTGTGGGGGCAAGAAAAAGGTATTTGTACAGCAAATGTGACTGAGCAAAGCCAATCTTATGGCGCTTTCCAGAAAATAGGACATTAGAAGACTACCAATAAAATGGTACAACTATGTGAATTCCATAAATGTAAAGTTTTCCAACTTGATATTCAATTTTTGTCTGTTTTTTTTGCTGTTGAAACCAGCAATTTCTCCTGCGGAAAGTCTATGCTCCCACTATTGCCCCAACTTAACAAGACTGATCTTCTGATGTCAGAGTTTCCATAATTGCAGCCTGGAAACAGTTTTCTGACTGAGCTGACCCAAATAAACTAAACAGGCATATTTTCAGTTATCAGATCATTCCACCAGGAGGAAATGACTTCTGCATTGTTTTAAGTTGCACTTTATTATAAATTCAACATCATGTCACAAAGTTTGCAGATGTCTTAACACCAGTTTTTATTAATATACTCTGGGTTGCACACTTTTAAAAACTAGATTTTTATAGTCATATTCACTCAGAAATCTATACCGACATGCAGAGATGGTGGGTGGCAGGGTGCTTCTTGCCTGGAGGAAGTCTTATTTCACATCTGTTCATTAAGTTTTTAACCAGTTTGAGCCTGTGACTCTGGCGTTCTTGGAGGATGTGATTCATCATATTAAGCCTTCAGGTTCTCTCCGTGATGCTGCTCCTCCTCAATTTTTTAAAGAGGTCTTTCCTAGTATAGGACGATCTGTCCTCGCCATCATTAATTGCAGTGTGTCTTCCGGTGTGGTCCCTGTATAGTTTAAACATTCAGTCGTGCACCTTTTAATTAAGAAATTCGGCCTTGATCAATCTGTGCTTGCTAACTTTAGGCCCATCTCTAAGCTGCCTTTTATTTCTAAGATTTTATAGAAGATTGTTTATACTCCGTTGAAGTCTTTTTTGGAAAACCATGATATTCTGGATGTTTTTCAATCCAGATTTAAAGCCCTACATAGTACAGAGTCAGCACTGTTATGGGTCTTTAATGATAATCTCTTGGCGTCTGATTCTGGTGACTATGTGGTTCTTGTTTCACTTGATCCAAGTGTGGCTTTTGAAACAGATGACCACAGTATTCTAATCTCCCATTTACAGTATCTTGTGGGTATCTGCAGCACTGCTCTGGAATGTTTTAAATCTTATTTAGCAGGCAGAACTATTTCTGTCAGCTTTGCTGGCTCTGATTCCTCCTCTGCTCCCCTGTTATGTGGGGTTCCACAGGGCTTAATTTTGGAGCCCTTGCTTTTTGCACTTTATCTGCTTCCATTGGGATCCATTCTTAGAAAACAGATCTATGTGCCATTAAAGCAGAAGGATGGCTTCCCAATTAAATCAGTTCTTGCATGTCTTGATATTAAAGCTTGGATGGCCCTAAATATTCTACATTTTAATGAAAAAAAGACTGACGTGTTGGTGCTTAGACCCAGTAGCTCTTGTGAGCCCCCCCCCCCACACACACACACATGGGCCCTTTAGCTCCATATGTTAAATCCATAGTCACACATTTGGGCTTTATAATGGACAGTGACTTTAAAGTGGACTAGTCAAATTGGTGCAGCAGTGAAGTCTAGCTTCTTTCACTTAAGGATGTGGGACCTATGGATTCCTCATTCGCCCAACATTCACACTGACTTTTGCTCAGTGTCCCAACATCCACAACTGCTATTGTAACTACAGATTGAGAAGGCCAAGATGTCAGGTCAGGTCAGGTCAGGTCAGGTCAAGGGGAGATATTATCATCCCCACACTCTGAGATTGGGTACCAAGCCCCAAGAACAACTGGTATGTTGAATGCCAGAGCATCTGACCTGAAAGATAAGATCATGGCTAAGCCTGGAAACTTGGACTCTCTGTGGCTGATTACCAAGAAAGTCTACTAGAAGTTGTGAATGCAGCACTATGGACAATCCTTACTTTGACCATCACTGAAACTAACCAGGTGATGTATGCCATGGCAGCAGTGATCCTGGAAATGCTTGGCTACGAGATGAACAGCAAGCATGCATACAGTAGATCTGTGGCCAGTGGCCCTGATGTATAGTATGTGAATAAAAAGGACAATGTCACCTTGTTGTGCCTGTGTGTTTAGCCTACATTCAGTGAGCACTGCACTTTGTAGTACCTGCTGAACTTTTTAAATTCTTGGAGAGGGGAAATGATGACCCTGACACCTCGGTAGTCAAAGTTTCTGCAGCAACAGTGAATGTGCTACTGTATTTCAGTTGCACAGAGCAATGTTTCTTTTCATTAGGTATTATTTTCCTGTCATTTACTCCTTGGAAGATAAATCAAATTAGTGACCTATCATCTCTCACCAAACTATTAATGGCTTCGACCATATAAAAATGCTAACACTCCTTTTTTGGCATTATGATTGCTGTCAGTGTAGTCCTTGACATCTGTATTTCATAGAAGTGAAGCTGAGACCTGGAGCGCACTTCCATGACTTTCATTTGGTGATGCACAGAAGATAAAATTGTGCACATTAAAGTCAAATTTAACCTTTAATTTTATATTAACCATTGGATGTTTGTGGTCAACATGGGAGTCTGTCATCACAGTAATATATAAAATGGTTACAGTTTCCAAAAGAAAAAAGACTTACATTGTAGTATGGGCAATTTTCCCGGTCCAGTAAACCAGTGACACGTACAAACCCAGTGAGTCGGTCCACCACAAAGAGGTTGAATGGTTTTTTGTCTGCTCCTTCTCCAGAAAGGAAATATTCAACCTTTTCAGCTTTGTCTTTATCAGAGCGTATCTGGAAACAAATCAGAGAAAACAAATTTTCAGAAACACTTTTGTCTTGAAAGGAATTCAAATTAAATGAGTGTTTACTTTAGATTCCATGGTAATATTTTGGCTTTGAATAAACCATCAGCTGGTGGTCTTTTCTCAACATCTAGTCATGGATTAAAAATAGTTCCAAAATGAAAGTTGAACCAATATCTCAGAAATGACTTTGATGTGAAATGACTTCAAATGTTGCCTGGCTGCAAGAAAAAGTCTGTGTTCACGAACTGTTTTCTACTGGAATTACAAATCACTTTTGTTTATTATTAATTTATGCTAAAGGAATCCCACCATAATAGATACTGTGCAGACCTGAATGATGTTTAAAAATTTTTGTTTTACTCTTGAAAAGAAAGTGTGCTGTTCATGCAGAATTTTCCAAATTGCATGCTTCTTTAGTTCAAAAATTGCACCTGTGATTTATGGTTTTGACCATATAGGACATGAATACGATTAACAAATCTTCTAAAAATTTCCTGTAATAGGAGATCTGCACTGACAGCTGTTTCACTGGCCTGCATATTTTTGAGTTGTAATTAGCAGACCTAGGACTTGGGGTTGTTTTAAAGTCTTGTTTTTATTTTGACAAAAGTTAAATATCAGTCTTTAGCCCAGGGCCAAAATCTCTTATCTAAAGACTCGAATGTTTGAAATAGTTTCTTTTCAAGTGGAAACAGGTTTGAACATTACAGGCTTAGTAGAAGACCACCAAATGATGTGACAGAAACCAAGCACCCACTATTCCACAATATAATATATATATGATGTACATATCCTAAGTTTGGCGCCAAAGATTTGTGAATGTGTTGAATCCAAGAGACCTTTGCAATGTATTCCAAATGGGTGTAGTCAGTGTTCTCCATTAGCTTTGCAGGAGGAAGGATCCATTCTCTTCGATTCCTCCTCAGGTCCTTTACCTTCTTCTCTCTTGCCTCAGAACTCACCAACTGCAATGACAGTAGTACAATTAAATCACTTAGCCCATGACTAACCTGCAGGATTGACTTTATTGTTTCTCTCACACTGTGCTATTTGTGAACCACCAACTTTGTAACATACCATATACCTGACTGCACCACTTCATAGTGCTTTATAACTTTGAAATAACAGTAGATGCAATTATATTAAAGAAAGGATTAAGATTTTAGGGAATTAGTTTCCTAGAAATGATCTGAAATTGTTTGAAATATTTTGATGTTCACATTCCAAAACAAAAAGAAATACTTTTTTGCTTTTTAATTTTACAACTTTATTCTCAGAGGGGGTTTTATCACTACTACTCTCCCACCCTTGGCTCGATATTGTTTTTCTTGCCTTTTTCCATGGTCCTGGCCTTTTCCCTTGTGTTTTGTGTTTTTGTTCTTTGGGGTTCAGTTGTTTCTTTTGTGTTTCTGAGTTTGCCTACGGCTTAGATTCTTACTTTTTTAGTTTTCTGGATCTTCTTCTTAGTTATAGTTATTTGTATTTAATTCTTCCTTCCCTTCAAATCCCCATGTCCCCATTGTGCTCCCTGTGTTGTATCACGTATGCATTTCTATTTACCTGTAAACTCACTTCCTGTTTTATTTTCCTAGTCTCCTGTTTCATGTGTTGTATTCAGTTTTGCTTCCTACTTGCCTCATTAGTGTCATTCTGTCCAGCTGATAGCTTGTTATCCCTTGTGTATATATTGTCTGCGCTTTTCCTAGTTTCTATTATCTAAACAGGCACTGTGCAGTGGTTAGCACTGTTGCCTCATAGAAATAAGATTGCATAAGTGCACTGTATGCATAAGCAAATATGGTTTATAGTCTAATCATTTTGAGTCAACTACAAAGCACTATATTAATGACATTCCATTTCAATTTTTCATTTTACTTACTTTCCCAAACTCAGGAACTTTTTTCCATCACAAGTTACACACACCAGCTGTTCTGTTTCTTCTTCAGTTTTTTAGTTGTCTCTGTGTTTATGAGAATCATACTTCATGTGGAATGTGAGAATTCAATATGCCAACTTTGAAAAATATTAAGCTTTTTTCACTTTAGTCTAATAAAACAGAAACCTATACTTAAATATACAGCTGGCGTGGCAGCTACAGACTGAAATAAATTGTGTGCTGTCAAAGTAATTTAATCCACTGATAAGGGCTAAGTTGTGTTGTCAGTAATTTTACAAGTATACATTCTTAACTGTTAAAGTAATTTCAAATTAGAAAAAGTATTAACTTTTTGAAATTTCTAAGAATCTCATTTAGTACAACATTTGTTATGACTGGTGGTTAAGTTTAATAAGGTTCATGGGTGTAGTGAAGGAGGTCATGCAGAGCGCTGGTGAGAGAGAGAGAATGTTAAGAATAGGGCTCAGATTACCTTCTGTGGCAATCTCTAAAGGGAGCAGCCAAAAGTGGTGTGCCCTATTACATTAATTAGATAGTAGTCTAAGGTTGAATACTCACCAAGGCCAGTAGTGATAAAAGCAGTAGGCTCACTTCTGTAAGGCAAAACTGCTCCATGATTGCAGGGAAGTGTCAGGGGTATGCTGAGTTTTGAGTTGAATTAGGCTGTTAAAAAAGAACAAAATAATGGGCTGTATATAATCTTCTTAAAGACACACCCATATAACTTTTAAGTCCATCCCTCTATATCAGCAACTCAATCACAGTCATGTGCAGACTCCTTTTACTCAGTTTGTTTGGGTCACATAAGTTGGCATATGAGAGTTGAAGGTGTGTCTGTTTAGCACAATAATTTAAAAGGTAAGATAAGGCACGGCTTCAGGGTTGAACACTTGACAAGAGAATAGACAGGCAAAGCACACACTTTGTGAAAAAAAATACTACTTTTCAAGTAAATAAATAATTGAGCTTTTTTCAGTCGCAGTGGGTTCTACATAGTACTTATTTATATTTAAATCTGTTCAGAATACTTTGCAATGTAATTTCCCTGAGAAGAGATAGGATGGAGCACAAATATGAAGTGTGAGAAGTATGAATTTTTGCCCACAGAACAGACAGCACCATGAGGGGAGCTGCTGATAACAACCCATCAAAGAACTGACAAAAACACAGACAATAAATACACAAGAAATAACGAGAGGAGAGTGGAAACAGCTGGGAAGAATAGGTGGGCAGAATACACTAACAAGACCAGGGGAAGCAAAACTGAACACATTGCATATGATACAAGACACTATCAAAATAAGACAGGAAGTGCCCGAAATAGAACAAAGAACACTGGTACCACCAAAGTCCAAACAAAGAACAGTTCTGGGTGTCGACCTAGCCATGGACAGAGGCAGGACAAACCAAGTAGTTCAATTCAATTCAATTCAATTTTATTTATATAGTGCCAAATCACAACAGTCACTTCAAGGCCCTTTTTATTGTAAGGTAAAGACCATACAATAATTACAGAGAAAATACAACAGTCAAAATGACCCCCTATGAGCAAAAACTTGGTGACAGTGGGAAGGAAAAACTCTCTTTTAACAGGAAGAAGCCTCCGGCATAACCAGCAGCATAACTAAGGGATGGTCCAGGGTCACCTGATCCAGCCCTAACTATAAGCTTGATCAAAAAGGAAAGTTTTAAGCCGAATCTTATAAATAGAGAGACTGTCTATCTCCCGAATCCAAATTGGGAGCTGGTTCCACAGAAGACGGGCCTAAAAGCTGAAGGCTCTGCCTCCCATTCTACTCTTAAGTCTCCTAGGAGCCACAGGTAAACAAGCAGTCTGAGAGCAAAGTGCTCTATTGGGGTAATATGGTACTATGAGGTCTTTAAGATACGATGGGGCCTGATGTGAGAGACCTTGTATGTGAGAAAAAGAATTTAAAATTCTATTCTGGATTTAACAGGAAGCCAATGAAGAGAAGCCAATATGGGAGATCAGAAATATGCTCTCTCTTTCTAGTCCCCGTCAGCACTCTAGCTGCAGCATGTTTGCATTTGCATTTTCAGCTGAAGGCTTTTCAAGGAGTTTTTAGGACAGCCTGATAATAAAGAATTACAACAATCCAGTCTAGAAGTAATAAATGCATGAATTAGCTTTTCAGCATCACTGTGAGACAGGATGTTTCTAATTTTAGAAATATTGCGCAAATGCAAAAAAGAACAGTCCTACATAGTTATTTAATATGTGCATTGAAAGACATATCCTGGTCAAAAATGACTCCAAGATTTCTCACAGTGTTACTGGAGGCCAAGGCAATGCCATCCAGAGGTCAGTGACAGAAATGACCCTCTAGGGATCATAAATAAAAGAGTCCCTCCAGAGGCTGGCACCAGAGAAGCTGTAGGCCAATGTCGGCAGAAGAACGCACGGAACCCACCAGATGGCCAGGCACGATGCAAGCTGAAACAAAGATGAAGGAGACCCACCGGAGTCCTGACAGTTGACCAACATTGACATAGAAGTCTCTCAGGTGACCAGGCAGGTTACCGTTCTAGTTATGGCTTGACTGGACCCACTGGTTCTAGCTTGGATAAAGCAGGACCCAATGGCTCTGACTCAGAAAGAGTGGGACCCACTGGAGGCTTGAGACCCTCAGGACACTTGGACAGAGCCAGACTCTCTTTGGCTCAGGCAAGAACTAAGGCACAGTTGGCATGGCTGAAGATTCTGAAGGTGCTGCTGAAGACTGAAGACTGTGGAAATACAGAAGAATTATGAGGTGACGATGCAGATGCCCACTCTGAAGACTCAACGTACTGACAGGATACTGCAGACTCTGATGTCTGAAGAGGCGCTGCAGGTTTTGGCAACTGAGGGGACAGTGCTACAGCGGGGGACCCTGAAGACTGGGATGACAGGATGTCAGGATGGACAGGTTGCTCTGATGACTGCTCAGTAGGTTCTGACAGCACTGGTGATGGGAGCTGCTCAGATGGCCCCACTGCTACTCCTTGAGGATGATTTTTTGGCTGGGCCTTAGCCGCTCCCACCCAACAAACAGAGAAGGCTGGTGGCTGGAGCTGGCTGGTCCGTGGCTGCTCCCACCCAAGAAACAGGATTGGGTGCATTTACAACAGTTTTTCAGGAGTCCAACACGTAAGCATATCATTCAGTCTCTGAGCTGGGAACACAACCTTCAGGTCCTGACTCATCAGGCTGGACAATGCAAGAGACAGTCTTTGGAAGAGCAGGCAGGGAAACACACCCAGCAGTTGCTGACTGAGCGACACACACAGCCTCTAGGAAGGTCTATTCAAAGTCAGAAGGCTCACACACAATTTTGGTATTACTAGCCCATCCAGGAGCATGGCAAGGTGTCAAATTAGCTGATTCAGAAACATTATTCAAATCTGTAACTACCATTGATATAGAAACACTATCAGAGATTTCTGGCTGAGAGACTGAATCAGGGATTTCAGGGTCTTTGAGTGAGCGGGCTGATCAACACAATTAATAGTTTTAGGGGTAGTCAGCACAGATGTACGATAAGCAGATTCAGATAAACAATGTTCCTGAGCTAGTTTTGCCTCAGATTTGGCTGACACAGAAAACCCATTCTCAGAACAGCCCAGACCAGAGGCAGAAAATACAGGTGTAAATTTGACTGATTCGAGAGCAAAGTATTCAGTCTTTAAGTGGTTTGAATCAAAAACACAACACATTGTCACACCATCTGTCGATTCTGTAACCCCAAATGCAGTCTTGCTTTTGGCCTGACTCCAAAAACTCTATTTTATTTAGATTATTTTCACTCTCAATGTATCAAAGAGACAGTGAGCCAAAGAAAGCAAACAAAGAAGAATAGATTGGCAGACCTTTGGACTGATGTTGCTATCCATGTGTTTTTACTAACATGCCAACACCTGCATTTGCAAAGCTTGACTATGCAAATGCAGGTGTTAGCGTGATGCAACAGTATATACAGTTAGCCTTTGGGCAAAACAGATCACATTCCTTATTACAATGGCTTTTTCATAAGGTTTGAAGTTTCAGTGAAGTCATACACAAGTTTAACATGCACCCTTAATTTCTACTTCAATAATATAGCTTGTTTGGTAAACATCACATAGCTTAAATATTTATAATGATTTAAAAAATATTAGTGGTTAGCACTGGTGCCTCACAACAAGAAGGTCTGGGTTCAAATCTACCTTTGCCGGGGCCTTTCTGCGTGGAGTTTGCAATGCTCTTCCCATGTTTGCGTGAGTTTTCTCCAGGTACTCCAGTTTCCTCCCACAGTCCAAAGATATGCAGTTACTGGGATTAGGTTAAGTGATGATTCTAAATTGCCCATAAGTGTGAGTATGAATTGTTGTCTGTGTCTCTGTGTTAGCCCTGTTCAGGGTGTACCCTGCCTCTCACCCTATGTCAGCCCCCCACCCCCACCCCTGTGACCCTAAAACAGAGAAGTGGATGGATGGATGTAAACATTATATGACATTTTAAATCACTATAATCATCATTAAAAAAAAGCAAAAATGTGGATACAAGCAAGCAGATTAAGTTTCCTCTTCATGTAGATAAGATGAGGAGATCTGACATCCAGAGTCACTGGGAGCCAGGTGGTTAGGGTCTATATTCAGCATGAAGTTTTAGTTTAAGAGCTATAGTCATGTTTCTCTGTCACAACAGTGAAACTGGCTTACATCCAAGGCAGGTGTTCATCCCTGGCAGCATTTTCCAACTTCAAAGAAACATCACAGTGACAGTTTTCTTGCCTACTCTTAGAACTTTATGAACAGAGGAATCTGATTAACTATATTGTGCAATTGGAGATAAATTTCTCCTTCCCAACATGTAAATCTACAGAACAGAAACATTTAGACACTGAAAGGCAAGTTATTAATTTATTTTGATTACATTATAACCTATACAATTTCTTTAAAGGCTCTGGATGCTTTTCATATTGGCCCTTTCATTTTATTCTTATAAAAGATTATCATATTTATGAAAATAACAAAATTTAAGTTTAAAACTCACAGTCACCACTCCCTCATCAATGTCAGGCTAAAATTAAAGTAAAATAAATAAATTAAATAACTTTTTTAAATAAAATAAAATAGCAGTAGTCAGTGTTGGCAATCCCAATGTGTAATGTTTTAAATAACAATAATGACCCCTACACAAGAGACATAATCACCATACTACTGTTTAAGACACTTACCTTCACATGAAGGCGCTGACAAGAATTTTAACATATTTTCTGCAGCTTATCTTTCAACCAGTTAGATGGGTCAAGATCAGTTGCACAATGACTGACAGTTTATTGGGATGCCAGGTTTGCACACTTTACCACTTTGCATGGTGGCCAATTGCTAGGTCTTGGTGGTGGTGAGGGAGGGGTTGTCTTTCAAGAATCATTTTATTTTGAACAATAACAAAACAGGAGCAAACATGTAAATAGAAATAAATCAACCATAACAAAAAGAATACAACAGTCTGCTTCTCCAATTTGATATCAGCCCATCTACATTCTTTAAAATGAAAAAGTATTGTTATCACTTTCAGTCCTTAATATTTGTCTATGAGTTTTTCCCCACAAAATAATATATTACTGGATGTTTGCTGGCATTTCCTGTGGCTCTTCTCTCAGTAGTGATGACTGCGTCATCCACTTCCAGATTTGAATGATATGTGAATTGCCGAAGATCGAGAAATGTTTTTACACGTATTTAAACACCGACATCTATGGGAATTTCACTCCTAAAAAATATAAACAATGAATTTTTAAAACAATCCAAATTCAAAGCTATACAGGTTCCAAAATACACCCCAGCAAGAGAGATGGTTTCAACAATAAATACACTTTAAATAAAATAATAAGTTAAAGCCCAGATTAAAAATACACTGTGGCCCTGTCTATCGGACTGGTGTCCTCAAATTGAGCACACAAACCAGTTTATTCACAGTCTGGATCACGTTTGAACAAATGAAATCGAAACTGAACATTTAACAGTATTTCCTAAAAACCGTCTTTTGATCATTTCTTGTTTCATTTTTTCTTTGTTTTCTTCTTTTTTTGAATAATTATTGAAGTTGCCACTATTTTGGGTGAAGCTGTAGCTCTTTATTTAATAACATTTCATCAAAACCTGGATTACCTTCATTAATGTTGAGTCTGGCTGTGACTCAATGCTAATGTTGTCTTTAGGGTGTGGCTTTAATAATTTAATGTTGCATCTTAAATTTAAACAAATCATTCTGGTTATTTTGGGTGATTGTCATTTGCCTGTTTTGACACTTGTTGCCCAGACTTTGCACAGAGTGTGATACATGTGTACATAGCACTGTTGCTGTGCTAACTTGCCTCCTATAGCAAACTACTGTTTTTATTCAGCAGCTGGGGCATTTGCACGCCATTGACCATAATCCTTCTGCTTATTGTATATATTGATAGTCATAATGTCGTTGTACATACAGACCCCAATGCTAAACCTGAGACACCTACTGTCAAACCACTAAGGAGTGGAGGAGGTAGGCCTACAAAAGTTTTAGCTTGCTGCATAACAGGCTGCTGTCAGTGGCAGTCTACACAGGCTGTTGATCATACATTGATTTATGGAATGACAGTTTAGCTCACAGGTTAAGCAGGCAATCATATGCCACAGGAAAAAATGATTTGGCCCAGGTTCCGCTCTGACTCAAGGCCCTTTGCTGTTTGTCTTCCTCTCTGCTTTCCTGTCTCCTCTTCACTGAACTCTCTAATAGAGGCAGAAAATAATAAATAAAGACAAAGATTTATGGAAAAAACGGTGGTCCATAAACAACACTGTTTATGGCCAGATATGATAATATAATCTTACAAGCCAAGATTCTTTTCTGACAAAACCATGACTAGAAACTTAATTAACATATGGAAACTTGAAACTGCTGGCTAAGGCTAATCGTAGATTTGGTAAGATCGTTATTCACGTCGGCAGTAATGACACCCGGTTACGCCAATCGGAGGTCACTAAAATTAATACTGAATCGGTGTGTGACTTTGCAAAAACAATGTCGGACTATTGTAGATTTCTCTGGGCCCCTCCCCAATCAGACCCGGAGCGACATGTTTAGCCGCATGTTCTCCTTGAATCGCTGGCTGTCTGGAGTGGTGTCCAAAAAACGATGTGGGCTTCATTGATAATTGGGAAAGTTTCTGGGGAAAACCTGGTCTTGTTAGGAGAGACGGCTTCCATCCCACTTTGGATGGAGCAGCTCTCATTTCTAGGAATCTGGCCAAATTTATCAACCCTCCTAAAACCTGACTACCCAGGGTTGAGACCAGGAAGCAGAGTTGCAGTCTTACACGCCTCTCTGCAGCTTCTCTCCTCCTGCCATCCCCCCAAAACCCCATCCCCATAGAGACGGTTAGCCTTTAGGCAAAACAGTAGAGTCCTCATTAATAATCACATATCATTTGAAGTTCCAGTATGTGAAGTCATACACAAATTTAAAATGCATACTTCAGAGATTTAGCTTGTTTGGTAAACATCAGATAGCTTAAACCATTTGTAATGACTTTAAAAGAAATATTCAGCATGGTGGTGAGATTGTTAGCACTGTCATATCATACTGGCATTTACTGATTTATTTTTAGGATCTGTAAATATTCTATGATATTTTAAATCACTATAATCATTAAAAAAAGCAAAAATGTGGATACAAGCAACCAAGCTCAGTTTCCTCTTCACAGTGGCTGAGCTCATGTAGATAAGATGAGGAGATCGGACATTCAGAGGGACCTTGGAGTAGAGTCACTGGGAGCCAGGTGATTAGGGTCTATATTCAGCATGAAGCTTAAGAGCTATAGTCATGTTTCTCTGTCACAACTGTGAAACTGGCTTACATCCAAGGCAGGTGTTCAGCCCTGACAGCATTTTCCAACTTCAAAGAAACATCACAGTGACAGTTTTCTTGCCTACTCTCAGAACTTTATGAACAGATGACTCTGATTAACTATATTGTGCAATATGGAGATAGCCAGATAAATTTCTTCTTCACAATGTGTAAATCTACAGAACTGAACCACATATGGACACTGAAAGAAAAGTTAAAAAAAAACTATACATTTCTGTAAAGGTTCTGGATGTTTTTCATATTGGCCCCTTGTTAAAAATCTTAAAGGAATCAAGCTTTGCCATTAGTGCAAGAAAGCAAATGGGTTATTACACTTTTTGTTCCCCTCCCCTCAGGCAGGACGCTGAGGAGCATTAAGAGTAGGATCACCAGACAGAGGAACAGCGTCTTCCCTGAAGCTACAGGACTGCTGAACTCTGGTGGGGCTCTGTAGCTGCACTGCTCTCACTCTATTAATCTTTGCACCCACTCTTGCTGCTGTCATTCCCACAATTCACTGCAGTGGCACACGTCACTATTTCTAAGCCAAATCTTAAAGTTTTTTTTTTTTATTAGTTTTTTCTTTTAATATTTGTTACGTTTATATTTATTCTTTAATATACTTGGAAAACTATCTTTATAGCTATTAAATGGGCAAGACTAGGACCTGAGGAGAGAATTTCATTCCACTACATGTAAATGTGATGCAAATGTCAAACATCCTTGAATTCAATTAAAGAGTTTTATTGGGTACTCAAGGACTGAAACATAAAAATAGGACAACTTTAAGACAACACCAGTCAGGGAAGAAAATTTTCCAATAAAACTGGGGAAATTACAAAATTTCCCATTAAAAGATCTAAAACAAGACAAAAGCCTGCTCTGAGCAGAAATTTAGAGAAAAATCAATTTTGCTTTGAAATACTAATAACTGGGTGTGGCTTCTGTATCAGTTAAAGTCATCAACATATGCAGTAGTTAAAGTCTGCAAACTCTGTCTTGTTAGAAGTCAGCTCATAACCCAAATCTGTAGATGGAGGCTCAAGTTTCATTAGTGTGAAGAGGCTCTTCCTTCAGTTGGCTTTCAAGGCATACAAGATGTCGTCCTGACTGACGTTGAGGCGGACGCGCTGCAGGACTCCCAGGCAACTGGTCTCCAGCAGCAGTAACCTGCAGGCTCCCAGACGCTGACACACAGCCAAGCCCTCCGACACACTGATAGATTGGAGACCCTCAACACGACACAGAGCCTGGTGCTGCACAAACACCTGGCATACAGAACATATGGGAACATCAGTACATATATCCAGCAAAATTAGCAGGTTTACCTATCAGAAACCAGATTTTAATTTAAGATCTTTTAATATAACTGGTAAAGTTTGACAGAATCTAGTGGTTCCTAAGGTCAGAATAAACTGAGAGCTTGTAAGCCAGTAGTTTCAGATTTCCTTCAGTTTCACCTGCTCTGGCCCTTGGAAGACAATGGTTGCTGGATTCTCAAGCTTCATGTTTCTCAGAACTGTTGCAGCGGAGATAAACGATTTGAAAAGTGAACAGGTTGGTGGTCTACCAGGAGTACACTTTTACACTGTCACCCAGATGACCTGATTTCCCCGGTTGCTTGGAGCAATCTGCTGGGGCACTGCTAACAGGCCCTTTTTCCACCTACGGGTGCCAGTATTAGAACCGTTAAGCGGTTTTTCCACCATGAATGTACTTGGTGCTCGGCCAAAAAACGGGTTCAACCGCAAGCTAGCTGGTCCCAAACCAAGCACGCGTGACGCAAACAGTAGAAGGTGTGAGTCTGCCATCTCAACAAAGTTTTCTACTGATATTTCACTGTAATCACTGTCTGTGTTTACCTCTGTGCTGCACACAGATGCTGCACTACTTTTGTTTGGACCGTAAAATGTGTTCACAGCGCAACAGCATGTTCTCCCACATTTGTGCCCTTCGGCTTTCGTTTCCAGATGAGGACCCGTCCACACTCATACGTAAAGGATCAGTTTACAAAGTGCGGTGGAAATGCGGGCCTGTTCTTAAGCGTTTCGCCGGTTCATTAAAACCAACAACAGCACCGGCACCTCGGCGGTGGAAACGTAGTAACAGTGGTTAAGCTACCTTCACCTGTCAGTCTGATTACTTAACATATTGTCAAAAACTAAGATTTTAAAAATAAAAGCCCCAAGTCAACTATAAAAAATAACAGGATACTTTCAAATATCTGGTTTTCAAAATAAAGGCCTTCAGTTTGTTATGATTTTATCAGAAAGTTTTTAGGGTATCTGGTTTTCAAAATAAAAGGCATAATAAACTTTTTACTATGGTAGTACTGATATGCCTTTCAGCATTTTAGCCAACCTATTTACCTCCAACTTCTTAACACAAGTAATAGACAAAGTTCAACTGTAGCAACAATCCCACTAATTTCTCCAGGAACTGCAGTGCAGTTTTGTATTAGTGCCATTAATTTGTACTAGCTTTTGAAATTAACTTACATTGAGTCATCTGAATGTATTTGGTAAACAGAAGAGTCTGAGTGTAATTTTAGTTTGCATTTGATTTTTCCAAGTATGGCACACACTTGGAGTTGCAAGTGCAAAGCATTGTGGAACTGTTAAAATTTACCACATCATGTGACAGGTCTGAACAGCCTCCTCTATCCATATCCCTATTCGCGATAACATGAAAATAAAACATTATACCCAGAAAAGAATGAGGCCTTCTTTCTCGTTATAATGTTTTTTGGGGTTTTTTGGCCATAGCAGCTTTATTTGACAGTGTACAGAGACAGGGAGGTGGAAGGAGAGATGGGGAAAACAAAGAGCATCAGGTCGGGATGCAAACCTGCGCTGCCTGCTTTTTGCCTTGCGGCATACATGGTCGCCTGCTCTTCCACTGAGCCACAGTAAACTCACTCATCTGTGTGTTTATAGACCTTTGTGCGCTAGTGCATAGACATGTTGGAACAAGTAGGGGCCATCCCGAAACTGTTCCCACAAAGTTCAGAGCATGAAATAGTCAAACTGAGATTTTAGTAGATGCACCTGTGGTATTGATTTGAAAATCCTATATCACCTCATTCAAGTTATCATTTTGTTAGGGCCCTAGCCAGGCCTGCTGTGGCTTCCTGACCCACTGGGTGTGGCTTGCTCTCTCTAGCCTTGGGTAAGCAAAACTGATAAAATAAAGGATTTTTATTAAGATTATGACAAAAAGAGACGGACACACCGCTATCACCTTCAAACAAAGGAAAAAACAAAACACAGGAATTAATAACCCAAAACAACAAGGTAAGGTAAAGGCCTCAATCCAGAAACACCCTCCTCTCCACTGAGCAGGAGTAAGCAGTTGCAACGCAGTCCACAGGCTGGTACACAAAGCACCCTCTGGCAAACACTGGCGATTACTGGCCTGGAGTACTACGCTCTCTGACCTTAAGTACCCCAGCTTGATTGCTGAGTTGCTTCAGCTGTGCAAGAAGGGGCGGCACCTAAGGCTGTAGAAAGCAAGCCACTCCCAGTGAGTCACAAGGCCACAGCAGGCCCTGCTAGGGCCGTAACACATGTTCACAAAGTTGGGTGTCCACAACACATGCCCTGTAGGGTGAGGAAAATAGCCCATCAACCTTTCTGGGTGAAGGGTAATACATCCATCTTTTATGTACAGTCTATACTAGCCTGTTCTTTTTATTTCAGTTGCCTTTTTTTTTCTCAAATCCTTTTACCTGTTGGAAAGTTGCCTCCTCCACTCCTAGTCGCCTAAACTCTGCAATGACAGCCCTGAGGAAGAGCTGCTCCTGTGTTGATGCATATCTGAAAAACACATCAGGTATTTCTCCTTATGGCTGCCAATTCACATCTCTACAGCAAGCATTGCTAAATGTGACGACAATGTTGGTCTCACTTGATGGCGGTGACGTAGGGAGAGGAAAACATTTCATTCAGCGCTTCCATCATGTGACTCATTCCTACCAATCCTGTGGAATTAGGATCAGAAGCTGATTGCTCACAAATCTCTGTTGCCCGCCGACAGATATCCAAACATCGGCGTGCATCGCCGGACAAAGCAGCCACCTGCCAGAAGAGAGAGGGACAGAAATGTGACCTGACAGACCAGGTGAGATCGCATTAACCCTTTAACCACAAATGCATCAACACAACGTACTTCAGAAGTGCTGCCAGTGCTTCTGGCAACAAATACCCTAATACCCATATATGGCTGTGAAGTGCAATTTCTGAGCTTTCAGGAACCGTTTGAATTTTTCATTGGTCGCAGAGTTGTGGTAAAAAGTTCCTTTGATCAGCCGACTTGGCGGTGATACAGTATGTCTTAACAAGATGTTCGCGACTAGTAAGGGCAGGAAACCGGTGCTGGCGTTAAAGGGTTAAAGATGCTCTGGTTGTCTACCTTCCTGGACACCAGCTGTAGAGCATCCTCCTCAAAGGCCTTCATCTTGTTCAACCTGGACATGATGATCTGCAGCAGCTGCCTGAAGCTGTACGGCTGGAATGACATCCTGGTCAAACCCTGGAAAAAGCCACAAAAATCCTGGATTACAGAAGCTCATTTCTTTCACTTATATTTTCTGACAGTAACCACAGCTTGTGTTCATGTGAGGGCAGGAACATAAATAGACCAGGAAATTGTTGCCTCTGCCTTCATGCACAGCTCTCTTTACCACAATCAAGCAGTGCATTGTTTACATCACTACAGATGCTGGACGTTTGATATTACAATGACTTATTCCAAAGAGTTGCAAGGAGAAAGCTTCTTTTCTCTTTAAAAAAAAAACAACAACAAAAAAACCCCATAGCAAAGCTTAGGTTTGTAAACTGCATCTAAAAAAAACCCAAACCAAAACAATACTTCTACAACAATGTCCTTTGGATGGACCACCACAGTGAAGATCTTTGGCAATACTGCACAGCACCACATTATCGAGAGCAGCACAGAGGGATGAGGGGTGCAGATCTGGACTTCTTCTGCAGCCACAGGACCTGGGCACCTTGCAGCGAAAGAGTCGATTAACGTGTCATCGAGGCCTCACCCCAGATGACCAATATGCTGAAGGTTATTTCAGGGGCCTGAGTTTGAGTTCACCCCAGACTGCTGCTAAAAGCCGTTCTGATTACACAGTCCTTTAAAAATGTTATTTTTCACATGACTACAACAGTATTTGAAGCTGCTAAAAGTCAGGAAACAAATTTACAGTAACTGATCAAGGAAAAATTCTGGATCAACAATCTTCTACACGGCTCTCTGTGAGAATCAATTTACAATACAAAGAGCAGTGAGTGTTTAACACAGATGGTCACTTTCCCACATGCTCACCAGTCTGCTTGCCACTCTGTTGATCATGATTCTCTCGGGCAGATCCATTGTGTTGGCGATGGTTAGCACAACCAGGCGAGTGTGACGCCGTGTGGGCCATTCGAACAGGTTGTACAACACATTCTGCTTCCTCGTCCACAGCAGGTCCAACTACAGCAGGCCAAAACAAATTAGAACACAGGATCACTTTTTGAGTGATGTGCAGAATACTCCGTTGTGATCTGCTGGGGGGAACAGTACTGGAGCTGGTGACTTCTGCATGCTCAATAAACTGATCAGGAAGCCCTGCTCTGATCAGATTCAAACTGGACACGCGTGGTGAAGAGAAGGTAACTGAACAAACTGCTTTTTGATTTATATTACTAATTAAGTATGTCTATGCGCATAGTTAATCAAAGGTTAACCTGAGATTAGGCATAAACTAAATAATTTAATTATAATGAACAATATTTTAATTATTAGGCAAACCAACAGTTACCTTATGGTAGGAATCAATGTATATATATTTATAAAAGACTGAACTGCTGAACTGTTTATCTACACCAGTCAGTCACCCTTTGCACCTATAACAGATTCAAATCTTCTGTGTTTATTGGAATTTTTTGACAATTCTTCCAGAAGCGCATTTGTGAGGTCAGACATTGATGTTGGATAAGACGGTCTTGCTTCATTGAGGTCAGGACTCTGTGCAGGCCAGTCAAGTTATTCCACACAAAACTCGCTCATCCATGTCTTTATGGACCTATTTGTGCATGGGTGTGCAGTCATGTTGGAACAGGAAAGTGGCATTCCCAAACTGTTCCCATAAAGTTGGGAACATGAAACTTTCACTGTAATGATGGGGCTGAGCCCAACTCCTGAAAAACAACCCCACACCATACACACTCAACTGCCTAGGTGCTTTTATACACCTGTGGCCCTTGAAGTGGTTGGAACACCTGAACTCAAAGATTTGGATGGGTATGTGAATACATTTGGCAATATAGTGTAACTCACACAAAGAAATAAGGGTACGGATGTAATTTGAAAATTAAACTTCAATGAATGTGATTCACTGCAGTTTTGGGGGGCAGGGTCACATCCTGGCTGGCCGCTTTCTTTCTCTGGGGGTGAAGAATATGATGTCTGGAATTTGAGTTGATATTTACTTTGGATTAACTTACAAAACTGAAACAGGATTATTTAATATTTATGACTCAGCAGCACATATGATGAAGTGGATCGGCACGTAACAGATATTTTTTATGGATCCCCAATACCTGTGATTTGAGGTGAAAAGGAAAGTTGAAAGCGCAACTCAAGGTATACTGATTCATTGCATTTAGTTTTTACAGTCTGGGTTCAATTGACCACCTCAGCATCTATGTAACCAGTTTACAAAATGTCTAAACATGGGTCAGACTTTCTGCACAGGTGAGCACACTTTCCTGCCAAGTTTGTCCCCAAGTTTGTGTTGTTAGGGACCATTTTCAATGGTGACCTAGATTTTGAGTTCTGATGAGTAACTAGAGTACAGTGAAGTAATATATACCAGGTTTTAACATGCTAAAAAGTGATTACAGCGACTTTTTTTTTTCCTTCATTACAGTCATTTGAGAGTTTGAAGCTACAGATTTTTATTTTTCTAAGTGCTGGCTGTCAAATTGCTGCATGCTGGGATTTTTAAACTTGAATTCATTTTTATCATCAGGGATGTAGAATAAAATCTAAGAACTATAAAGGCGTGCTTACTTCATCCACCAGCAGCACAGTGGTCTCCTTCCTGTGTGCCAGGTTGCTGAATCTCTTTTCCAGCAGAGCTGCTGCATGGTCGGCTGTGGCTTTCTGACCAGTCAGTTTCTGCAGGGATAAGAGCTGTTAGTACAGTGGGTTGGCTGTGGTAAAACAGGTCATCTACCAATCAGAGGGTCACCGGATCGATTCCTGGCTCCTTCAGTCCATGTGTCGAAGCATCCCTCGGCAAGATACTGAACCCTGAGCTGCCCCCAGTGCATCATCAGGTATGTGTGTGAATGTTAGATAAAACCACTGTATGAATGTATGGGTGAATAAGACTTGTAGCATAAAGTACCTTCTAATAATACTGCCTAAGGGAAGGATGTATAATGTAAATATAATTGGTTTACTTTAGTGTGTGCAGATGACACCCCACATACACGAACAAATTGGAGTTTATTAGATAGTTATGATTCAAACCACTGGAGCGCAGTACCTTTAATACCAACGGCATCCTCGAACCTCTTTAATAAACACTGCTCAAGAAATTTTTTTCATTTTTATTTATTCATTTATTTACCTTTACTTTTTTTTTTAAAATCAGAGTACAGCATTAAGTCAGGTAAAGTTTTAAGATATTGATCTGGTCATTGACTATTGATTATTTTAGTAATCGAGGAAGTTGTTAATCAGTTTCAGCTGTTAATAAAATTAACAACAGGTACTCTAGAGGGATGACAATAGGACAACCCCCACAAAACACAGTCAACAAGGGGCGAGGTGTTGTTATAATGAAGTCAGTAAACAAGTGTGTGAAGTTTGATGGGTCTAGCTTGAATAGTACGCATCTATGGTGTGAATTTCAACATCCTAGAGGGTGATCATTCTGGAGTTATGTGTTAACAAGATTTTCAGAAAACTTGACCTCTGGCCTTTACCTTCAGGTGAAGGTCACCGAGATTCAAGCCCCTCTGAAGTTTTTAGTAGATGCACCTATGATACGAATTTGAACATCCTAGGTAGAGCTGCGACTATTGATTATTTTAGTAATCGAGTATTCTATCAATTATTCCATCGATTACTCGGAAAAGAAATACTTTTTTCACATTAACAGTTCATCTGCATATTTTAACTTTCGTACAGCAGTTTTTCTCTGTGTGAAACAAACAGCGGTGGATGGAGCAGCTACAAAGTTCTCATTTCTTCACTTGCTGCTCAGGTGGTTGATGAAGGACCTCCAGCCTTTTCCCAGTAAAGGTTTAATGGTGGTTACAGGAAAAAAAAAAAAAGCTTCTGTTTTGAACACTAGAAAAACATTTCATCTGCAAACATCTGCATTATTTAAAGTAAAATGTAATAATTTTTCCCCCCAAAAAATAAAGCTTTTAACTGTATTTTGTTACTTAACATTTCAAAGATATATAAGAGTGCCAAACTCCTGCATCTGGATGCACCAGCATCTTAGAATCAGAAAGGTAACTAAAGACAGTCAGAAAACTGAATAAAGATACATAAACTTGCACATTACAAGCTTTTGAAGAATAATTTGCTTAAGTGATAAAACAAAACTATAATTACATTCCTGATTGAAGCCTGCAGCAGCTGTGATAAAACTCCATTCCCACCTGAAGGATTTGAACGTAGGCCTGGTGAGGGTCCGTCATTTTCATCCCATTGATCTCAATGAAATGGAAAGAAGGGATTTCATCCATGCTGGCCGCGTGCTGCAGACAGCGAATCACCTCGTGAACTGTCGCCGTCTTTCCAGTTCCCGGCACACCTGAGATGTACATGCACCTGTAATGACAAAAACACAGTGAAGACCACTGTTTTTTCAAAAACCTGGTCCATAACAAGAACATGAAGCCTCAAATAATTCAAATACTCTGCTAAGACTGGTAAAACTTTCAGCTTGGATCTTTCTCTCACCCTCCTGTGCTGTCAATGATCTTGCTTTCCACGAAGCTGTAGATGTCCTGAAACTCCTGCTCCCTGCAGGGCAGAGACTCTGGCACAGAAGACACATGGAGCCTGATAAAAGAAGAAAACTCGTTAAAATGCAACAAGTTCAAATTTCGCTCATTATCATCATGCATATTATCTGCCTGTATTATCTGTGTGGCTGTGGCTCAGGAGGAAGAGTGGGTCATCTACTAATCAGAACATTGGTGGTTCAATTCCTGGTTGCTCCAGGCTGCAAGCCAAAGTATCCTTGGTCAAGATAATGAATGCCAAGTTGCTCCCGATGTGTTCATCAGAGTGTGTGCGAACATTATATAAAAAGCACTTGCATGAATGTATGTGTGAATGCAAACGTGTTGTATAAGCGCTTTGAGTGCTCGAGTAGAAAAGCACTAAACTTGACAGTATAAATAATTATATAAATTACTGTGGCAGGGACCCAAATAAGTTGTAGAAGTCTGCCATATAGAGAACAACACTGGACTACATTTTCAACAGACACATTTTGAATAAATGCTACATTTTAATATGTGTGTCAAATATGTGTCAAAAATACTGGTGGCCGCTATGCTAACCCTCTGCTCCTGGCCATGGAATCTTTAAGTGGCACTCGTCTGAGAGTTTAGCAGTATTTTCATGTAGCCTTATGCTCACCACCTAGTGGCAGTATTTACATCACTCTCACCCATTAGAGTCGCAAGTAGCATGACCATGTGTGTTTGCAAAACGCAGTGGAGACTCTCACATGACGCTGACATTAAATTAGGGAACACGAGATAAATTAAAGCTGCAAGCAGCAATGAGGGCCCTCACATTGGCTGGGCTGAGCTGCACACAGGTTCATGGTAGCTATGGTCAGGAGCGTCACGAGGTCACCTGAATGTTTTTAGCCCGATAAGCCACTTGGATGTTGTATCATTCGGCCACTGAATGTCTCCTATGCCCACTAGGCGGTGTTGGCAGCGCACTAATGGCCTGCAACCAACAATGAAAGTTTCATGCTCATGGGATGATGATTATAAGTCTACTGTTGATTTCCTGTTCCCACTAGTTCACACTCTCATCAAGCATGTGAAGTTTAGGATGGACAGGACCATGTATATTTTAGATGTGACAGTTTGGTGTCCAGTGGCAAATGATCGAATTTCGGCAAGCCATAACAAACACGCCCTTTGACGAAAACCCAAAAGAACTCACTAAATATCAAGTGAATATGATCAAACCTGTAGGAGGAGTTAGTTAAAGTACAAAGCCTGAAAATGGAGAAATACCCCACTGAAACAAAACCCAAAATCAGAGCATTGCTATGGCAACATTATTTAATATTCTACAAAACCTTCGACAACTTTTGATGGCCCACTTGTCTAGATGAGATTGAGCGATTCTGGTCACAGTGGGTTGTATGCCCTAGGACGAGTTTGTTCAAAAACGAAGCATGAAATGCAGCAAAAATCCCAATTTGATTCAAAGTGTCTGACTTCCTGTTAGGTTTCGGGTATGGCTCCAAGAGAATTTTTTGCATGTCTCAGGATTTTACATGAGCCTCCAAAACTTCACATACACAGATGAAACATAGCACCAGGGATAATTATTTGAATTTTTCTAGGTGGCGCTATGGTGCCATTTTACCATGTTCAATGAGGAGAGTGATACAGCCTGAAAACCTTCATCATTATGGGAGGGTGTGCCAAATTTCATGATTTCTTGAGCTTTCCAAGCCCCTCATCAGGCACTTCGTTTTTATGGTGAATTGGCTTCTCACCGGGGCGCACTGTTAATCGAAAATTCACAATTTTCGCACTGAGTCATCAACATCTGATGTTTATTCCGACCAATTTTGAAGTGGATTGGGTAAAACTGGGAGGAGCAGTAGATCAAAGTATAAAACATGATATTTCATAACATTTCCAGTTCCCACTATGAGGCGCTCTATTATGGACTAGATGCATATAAATGTGTTCAGGGCAGCAGTCTTATCAAACCACTGAAGTTTGGTGGTTTGATAAGACTTTGACTTACAGTCATTTTATTCTTTTAATCCATTTTATTCTTCATGGTGAAACATCGAAATTCACCATGCCTCCACAGTCAGTCCCTTTGATGAAACTCAGTTTTGAAAAGAATGTAACACCAGCTCCTTAAGGCTTTCCTGTCCAAATCTGAAATGGTTCGGCTCAACCAAAATGATCACCATGGTGCCACCGCCACTTTCTGAGGCCCTCAGAAGGGCAAAAAAAAGAAAAAAGAAAACAGGGGCAGATACAATAGAGCCTTTGCACTCAGTGCTCGGACCCTAATTAACTAAAAAAAAAAAAAAAAGAATTCCTAGCTACAAAGCTACCACTGAAGTAAACCTCAAAAAAAAAAGATGAAAATAATTTTCAAATGTCTACAACAATACAATCAGTAGCCATGAACATCAGACATATCTCACTTGCTTTACGATGATGTTTGGTACTATCTGGTGAGTTCTGCACAAGTGATGTTAACTTTGCGCCTTTAAGTATCAAGGGCCCGCCAGCAGGCCCATTAATTTCAAATGTGCTGCCATTCATTGACTTCCCACAACAATTACCATAATAACCCTATGTTGGTAAAGCACAATTTCTCAGCTTTCAGAAAGCGTTTGAATTTTTCCAATAGGACAAACGGTCGCGTAATTACAGTAATTCAAAGCACGCTTGCTCAGCCATTAACCAGCTGTTTATGGCAAGATCTGTTAAAGGGTTAATCAGAATCAGATCAATGATCTTTGTGTTTGATGTGGGCTCACTTGGCTCGAGCCTCCTCCAGGATGTTAGCAGGCTGTTGAGTCTGCAGGGACCTGCTGGGGATGCTGGGTGTGGCATGACGGGTGGTTCGTGGTGTTCCCTGTATGATCTGTACAAACAGGAAAGAGATGGTAAGAAAGTGGTGATCACATGTCTGTATATTAGTATGTCAGCGTGTACTGGACTGAATTACCTTCTTGGCGGGAGTCTTTAGTGGTGTTCTCGTTGAGGAGTGAGGTTTCTGCTTTGAACGAGGAGTTCGAGAGCCAGTTGCAGCAAATCTGCACTTCTTCGCTGTCACCTCATTATCCAGCTCACCCTCATCTTCATTCTCCTCATCACTGCTGCTCTGCAGCTCACTCTTGGATGGAACAAATTCGTCCTCATCCTCTCCAGATGAATTCAGATCCTGCTGGTTGTCCAGAAGATTCCTGATGGAACACGCAGGTCAGGCTTGGAATCTTACTGGCTATTACAAATGAGTCACTTATTACTTCCTGGACCCACTATGGTTTTAGGGACATTTGGAAATTCTGGAAGACTAAAATATAACGTGGAATTTTCTATAACAACATACATATATTGGGATTGCTTACTTTGCAACAATCCTGTGTATTAACAAAAATTTTTTGACAACATAATGTAATATAAATAAATACAGCCATGGTCTTCTATAATAAAACATTGACATTTGAAAAGTTCCAAGGCACTGTCATTTCTGGCAGAAACTCTTAAAACGTAACTGCAATCTGACTGAACAGATAGTGAATGAGTCTTATGATGTTTCTGACACTGTGACAATCACACTGTTTAAAGAAAAGAAGGTTCGAAGAGACAGTGAAATAATGAGTTCTGCAGGAGATCGCACAGATCCACCTCTGTACTCACAGCTGTTTCCTGATGCGCAATGATACCAGCATGGCTGATTTCCTCTTAGAGCTCCTCGGTGTTTCAGTGACCAGCGGCACGGGAGAGTTTTCATTCTCCATCTCCGCCCTCTCCACACAGCACCCAGATGGTGTAAGAGGAGCAACCTGTAGTTTTTGGTTTTGTCTATATAAGAAAGACATAACCACATGTTGAAATTTATTGTCTACTTTTCAGAGAGTAGAATTAATATTAATTTTCATATCGGTATGACATGATGAATATGAGTCAGGTAAAAATTAGAAATTTTCATTGTCAATGCTAATCCCAAATTTGTCAGCACAAGTAATCACTAACCACAGACACGAAGTCTGTACAACATTAAAGAGAAAAAGCCAACAATCAGAAGAGGAAGAAACCTCTGGTAGAACCAGGCTCAGGAAGGGCCAGCCATCTGCCATGAGTGTTTAGGCCTGATTCCCAGGAGCTGTGCCTCATGTTATTGCGACAATAGGCTAAACAGGGGTTGGTTAAATTACAGTTTCACAGATTTAAAAATAAAAAACGGAGGTTTGCACACCCCCAACTCAACCCTTAGGCTTGGACTTTTGTGTCAGTTTTAGTTAAGTATTAATCCACTGTGGAAGGAGACCTGGATGTAAAGTTTAGCACTTTAAAATATCTTGTTGAAAGCGTAGCTGCAACTCTAATGATGAGTCAAATTAGCATCACATAGAGCAGTATCTCTACTTCAGCTTACCATTACAGCTCAAAAATGACAAAACATTCGAAAAAGGCAAAGAGCGATAATTTCTATATAGAAACCAAGCAGTTCTCAACCTAACTTTACTCATTTCTGTGAACCAAGTTAGAGATAATTACGGCTAATGTATGAATGTGTGTGTACTCACAAAACACCACGGGCTGACTCCTTAGTGGCTGTCGGTTCTTTCTTTTGGGATACAGTTGTAGCTCTGATTGAAACACGAGAGACTTATTACAAAATCTTCCCAGATAATAAAAGTCTAATCAGCTCAGTGGCTGTGTTAGATTTAAACTTTTGTGTTCACCCTGCTGTGCAGACTCACTTCAAACAACATTAGCACATACATGCTGGGGGGAATTCTCTCTGTGATATCGCTCTGAGAAACCTCATAGCAGCTCAGAGGGATAACGAAGGACTGAACTTCATAAACTGAGTGCTTTTCAGGAAATCACTACTCTTCTACTGAACTCCGGAGCTAAACCGGTGTCCTCCCCCTTCTGAAATACAGCTTAACTGTGTGTTCACTGTCTGACTCATGCCTGTACAGTTTCAGACTTTTTAGTTGAGTTTCAATTGGAAAATGTGTTATGGCATTATTTATAGCATTAAATAAATGACTGAGTTTCAGTGTGTTTTACTAAGAGTCTGGGTCGAGAGCCAACTCTGACCTCGTGGAGTCACCCTTGGTCGGTAACAGACGGCTGTCCAACTCAGAGAGGGACAGCATGTTGAGGAAGACGGATGAGTTCTTTAGGGGGACACCACCCTGAGCGCTGGTGAGTCTGTGGTCCTTCCTGAGGGGTGTGAGGCTGTGGGTGAGGGGCAGAGGATGAGGATGAGAGGGAGTAGGCCTGTGAGCCAGAGTCACCTTTGACTCCAGCTCTCCATCCAGCAGCTGACTCAGGACTTTCTCACTAGTCCTCAGCTTCTCTGGACCTGACCAGACAAAGACGGAGAGCAAAGTTTTATTCAGTGTTTCAGTCACTCAACTGTTGAAGTACAAACACAATTCCTAAAAGATTGGGATGCTGTGTAAATATAAATAAAAACAGAATGCAATGACTTGCAAACCTCAAACACACATTTTATTCACAACAGAACATAGAAAACATCAAAAGTTTAAACAGACATTTTATCATTCCATGAAAATTACTAGCTCAATTTTGAATTTGATCACAAACATCTCAGAACAGGAGACCTGTTGGCTTATAGAGCTCCACTGTCAAATGATTACTGATACAATATGATATTGGAACAGATACTAATTTGGCTGTAACTAAGCCATCATTGAGCTGATGCTTTTATAAATTTCAAAAACTTTAAAAAAAAGAAAAAAAAAAAAAAAAGAAAATCTGTCAACACTCTGTAGACCTTTGCCCAGTGAATACTCCTAAGTTTTAGAACTTAGTATGTTAAAAAAAAAAAGAAAATAAAAAAAAGTCAGGAATCAGAAATTCATCAGCTGCATTTTGTATAGATTTGCCCAATGAAAACTTGTAAGTATTCATTGCAAGTTTCAAAAGATTCAGCCTGAGGCATGGAATGCATCTACAAAAATTGGTTTAAAAAAAAAAATCACTACACACCTCCAAACTTCATGTGGCCTTCAGATGAGCTCAAAAACAGTGTGTAAAAAGCTTTATGGAATGGCTTTCCATGGTTGAGCAGCTGCATGCAAGCCTTTCATCACCAAGCACAATGCAAAGCAGTGGTATGAAGCAGGCTGCTACTGGACTCTACATTAAGAATAAGATGTTGCTCAAGTTCATATGCGTGAAGGCAAATGAGTGAGTACTTTTTGCAATATAGTGTATTTACAGGTTTTAGAGCAACACATGCTCCCATTAAGATGTATTCTTCAGGGAAGGCCTTGCTTATTTCAGCAAGACAATGCCAAACCTCACACTGCATCTATTACAACAGCACGGTTTTGTGGAGCAAGAGTCTGGTTGCTAAACTGGCCTGCCTGCAGTCCGGACCCTATCACCAACTGAAAACATTTGCTGCATCACGAAACAAAAAACATGACAACCCTGAACTGCTGAGCGGCTAGAATCCTATATCAGACAAGAATGTGGCAACATTCCTTTCCAAAAGGTCCAGAAATTCTCTACTCAGTTACCAGAGAATTACAGACTGCTGTTAAAAGAAGCAGGGATGGTACACGATGATTAACACAGTACAGACCCTTACTTTGAGATGTTTTGCTGCTATTTAATTCAAAACCACTTTGTTAAAATTACCTTTTTTTCCCTTTAAAAATAGTATTTCATATGTTTTTTGTGTTCTATTGTGAATGAAATATGCATTTGTGAGATTTGCAAATCGCTGCATATTGTTTTCATTTACATTTTACACAATGTCCTAACTTTTTGGGAATTGAACTGCAGAACGCCCTACTCTCTGGTTCCACCAAGTGGTTGTGTTTTAAAAGCCTTGTGCAAACACTCACTGCTGAGCTCCAGTCTCTTGCAGACCCCAGGTGTCCTGGCCACCACATTCCTCCTCTTGGCACTGAGGCACTTTGAGGCCGACAGTTTGGTGGCTGAGTGAAGTGACTCGGCTTCAGCATTAGCAGCTTTACCAGCACTCATGGTGGCTCTCCTGCATCTAACGTCCCCTAATGACGCACTCTGCATGACGGTGGGTTCCGGTGTAGGTAGGGCATGCCGAGAGGGGCCTGTGGGGGTGACTGCAGACTGGGAGCGAGAAGGTGATGTTGTAGGGGAGGGTTTAAGATGGAGAGGAGGTGAAGAAGCAGGAGCTGGATCAGCGAGGGACTCCACCAGAGTGGAGTTCACCACTCTGAAGATCTTTGAATCCCAGGACAACTTCACATACAGAACGTCTTTTTCAGTGGAGTCGGGGAATGGGGCATCACTGTCCAGGTGTTTCACCTTGAAGACACAGGGATGAAATTAAACATTTTCATATTTAATTCTAAAGCACTTGTGATTTAAATGGCACTCACCTTCACAGGCCTAAGAATGGACTCGACGTTGACCTCATTATCACAACTGTGACAGTCATAGTAGAAGATTTCCTTTGGATGGGGCTCTCTGCCAAGCAACTTCAGTTTGCTCACAGGCACTTCAGAAACCTGCATGAACCACTGAACTATCGCCTTCATCTGCTCCCCATTCTCTGAAAGAGACGAGACAGACAAGTCAGTCATGTGTCTAACAGGGCAAGTTTCGAGTTAGGTCCAATGTCATCTGAGATCATCAGTTTTAGTCCAACAGAAGGCCAATTAAAGTCCCAAATCAAGTTCCAAGTCACCATTTGAAAAAAGATCATCCACTTCCGCCTATCCTGTTCAGGGTAAAAAACAAGACCATGTCAGAGCTAAATCTGATCTCAGACCAGACATGGCCAGGTCTGGAGTCATTTAACCCTTGGGTTATTCAAGTTCAAGTAAATTCCCAAATCAATCTCAAATCATTTAAGCTGACTGAAGCCAAGTCAAAGTCAGGTCTCAGGTCAGAAACAACTCAGATTTGGAAAAGTCAAAGTCAAGACCTAAATCAAGTCCCAAGTTATTGGTCATCAGTTGAGATAACTACATGCCAGGTCCCATATCATCTGAGCCAAACACAAGCTTCAAATTAATTCATGAGTTTTGTGTGAATAGGACTCACCATCACCAAACAGCCTGATGACTTTGGCCACATACGGGTTGTCTTCATCGTACCCCTCAATGAGGATGTGTTGGCCTGTGCTGATGACAGTAGTTCTCAAGAGACCCTCCCCACTGATTGCAATAGAGCTGAAATGCAGGGGGGGGAGTTAAAGAAAAAGAGGTTGTCTTACAGTCACCTAATTCTCATTGTTAAAGGAAAAAGACAAAAAAAATGTTCTGTCCCCCGGTCCCAAATAAAAAGTAGCCATAAACTCTCCCTGCTGCTGCTCTCTCATGAGTCGGATGAACTCAGAATATCAATTTCTTCCTTCTCTTGTTTAGAAACATCAGGACTTCGTTACATCATCGCTTGATGTTGATTTAATTTCTTTCACAGTGCGTTTTTATGAAGATGATTTATTCGCAAAAACGCAACGCGTCCGGTGTGCATGCAGGTTACACGACTAGTTTGCATCCAAAAGAGTCCGAATTTCGTGTCGTTTTCATGCAATGCGTCCAGTGTGTAAAGTCCCTCAAAACTGTAAATGATGTTGCACAGAAGCCTTTCAAACCACTGAAATTTTATTTTGAGTGTTCACAGCTTTATTTTAAGAGACTAATATTTATAGACTAAAGGAAAAACAAAAAAAATGGCCTGTTGTGCACAATTTGCTAAAAGACTGCATGTGCGTCAAAAGAAATTATTTCCAATGGTGTAATCAAAGTCCTAAGTCTACCTGTACGTAGTGACTAAAAACCTGCACTCATGGTGGTTTTTAGGAAGATGCTTGTGCTTGTTTTGTTTTTTTTCCTGTAACCACCATTAAAACCTTTACTGGGACACAGCTGGAGGTCCTTCATCAACCACCCAACCAGCAAGTGAAGAACAGAGAGCTTTGTAGCTGCTCCATCCACCCTATTTGTTTCACACAGAGAAAAATCTGCAGTACATAAGTTAAAATATAGGGAATCATTTTCATTTGTATGTTTGTTGGTTTTGTTTGTTTCTCACTATTCTGCTGTCTTCTGGAATGTTACATAGTTGTTGCCTTTCGGTATAAGGTCTATGTTTTCATGTTTTTAATACTGACAAAGTTTCCTCATGGTTTTTGTTTTGTTTAGAAAAAGAGAGGGATGAGAAAAAAATGCTTCTTCCTTTTTTTTCCTTCTTGCTGAAATGTATGAAAACATGTCTCTTCTCAATAGAAATATTTGAAACAGAAGTTCAAATATGCAGATGAATTGTTAATACGACAAAAGTATTTCTTATCCAATTACTCCATTAATTGATAGAATAATCAATAGAATACTTGATTACTAAAATAATCAATAGCTGCAGCCCTACTTGTATTCAGAAAGCCATAGTCAAACATTACTTTTCAGTACCAGTGGGGATGAAAAGACTTCAAGAAAAAAACTACAGTTCCCAGCAAGATGATGTCACTTTCTGTTGTTGTCAGCAGGCTGCGTTAAAAACGTGATAGTAATTGTAATTACTGTAGGGTCTTTACCTTACAATATAAAGAGCCTTGAGGAACCTGATTGTTGTGATTTGGCGCTTTATAAACAAAATTGAGTTGAATTTAATTAAATCATGATAAAAGCTTGTCTATTTCACATTTTCATTGTCTTATTGTCACATCTACTCTTACAAGTGAGTAGAACAAAGTTCAGCCCACCACAACAGACCCAGTTTCTCATGTGGCACCTTGGAAAAATTAAATGCCCACGTTGCCTTAAATTATTATCACAGTAGTTGTTGTTTAACATTTGTCATTCTACTTCTTTAATCCATGCGACACTTTCTTCAAATCAGTTATTACAGATCAGAGATTTAATAGTGTACCAAAAAGATTAAAAACCGTGAAGATAAATACTCACCCATATTCGTAGGTTTTTAGCCTTCTGTTGAAGCTTAGTGGCTCTCCACACCACTCGTACACACGCCTGACTTTTGGTCGAGTGAAATATTTCATCCTGTTTCCTCTCTTTCAGCTCACAAGGGAGGACAGAACTGCAACAAAGAAATAAGCCTCTGTTCTTCCCTGAAGCCTACCGGCCCGTTTCTCCGCTTCAAGTTACAAAAACTCTACCATATGGGACCGCGACGAGATTTCGCGCGAAAAGTACGTAGTTTCCGGCTTTCCTTCTCCCGTACGGAGGACTCAACACTGGCGTCATGCTGCCCCCTATTGGTTGTTCGTCATCATCTATTCGAAGTTGCGTTAGGAAGGGCATCTAGCGAAAAACGGCAAAATCAAATGTACGGAGCTACCCACTATGGTGACCCCCTTATGACAAGGCAGCGGCCGAAAGCAGCTTTTATTCTGTTTATTCGACACATCTTTATTATTACTTTATTATTTCTGTGCACTTCACTTCTATCATGCCAGTATCAGATTTGTTTGTAACTACATCTCTGATGTACTCTTCCACTCTCAATACGTCATGAAAGCCAGGAGCAGGGAATCTTTCTGAAGACGCAATGCTGTACAAAAGCCTTGAGACACTTCTATAAAATTTTCAAGGGAAATTTGAAATACACAATTCTAGCAAGCTTCTTGAAAGTGCGTTTCTCCCATTTGTTCTAATGGAGCAAGCGCAAGTGAAGGAAAAACTGAAATACATACTTTTTTTATTAAATGAAGGAAATGCTGATACATTAGCAATAATCAGTAGCATAACTGATCATTGCTGTCCATATATTCACAGGCCTAAAAAAATTTTCTGTGTGTTCTTTCATTTCCCTTTTCTCCTCCATCATCTAAAGCTGGCAACTCACAAACGTCTTCTCTGAGGCAGATGGAACCCCTGAAAGACAGCTTTATGACAACTTATTATTATTATTATTGCAGATGTGCTTAACTAAGCTTTCAGTGTCATGATGGGTCTTCTGTGTTTTCTTGATCTTTGCAGTTCAGTTTGTTTCTGGTTTAGACTCTTACTTGTTATTGGTTTTGGAGTTCTGAACCTTTTTTTCAGTGTTCTTGTGTTTCAGTTTGAGTAGGTGTTTTTGTTTAACTCTATTGTTTGTCTTGTTTCAGTTTTCCCAGCCTTCCCTTTCTTTCCCAAGTTTTTTAAAGTCTTCATCTCTGGTTAGTGATTTCCTGTTTTTATTTGTTAGCACTTGTCTTTCAATAATTTCCCCTGTGAGATCAATAAAGTATCTATCTATCTATCTATCTATCTATCTATCTATCTATCTATCTATCTATCTATCTATCTATCTATCTATCTATCTATCTATCTATCTATCTATCTATCTATCTATCTATCTATCTATCTAGTCTTCTTCTTCTCCTCCTTCTTCTTCTTCTTCTTGTGGTTTAATTGGCAGCTGGACTGGAGTGTTGATCAGGATTTAGACCAAAAAAAAAAAATTGATTATTTCTATTGAACTTGTTCTCACAAATTTCATCAACTGACCATAAACTAAGATGGTTAATTATTATCTCATCTGTCCGGTTCCTACCCACCTTCTTCCCGTGGCCTACATGCCTTTGAATGTTATAAAGATACCTTCCTGTATCGCTGATGTCCCAGTGCTCCTGCCACATTCTTTGGATTTGACTTAATAATGCTCTTAACTTCAGCTTAATGGTATCTGTAAATCAACTGATTGCAATTTCAATGACTGTTTTACCAGTATATCCTGATCCTCATTTCCTTCCACGCCCACATGTCCTGGAACCTCCCTCACAATATGAAAAATTACATTTTTCATGTTTCTCAACTGAAAGCCACTCTCCAGTCCTCCATGCCCGTTACAAGATCAGTGGCTCCCTATTTAACTGGAGAAAGGCACCCATTTGACACCTGATTGCTGCTTTGGAAAAAGTTTCTGGAATTGGCTCTTTCGAATCTGCATGTTTGTTGGCATTTGTTCTGTGATCACTACTCACCATCTGTTCCCTTCTGTACAGGAGACCTGGAGCTGCCTGAGAGAGAATACTTTGGTGAGAGACTGAGTGGAGGATCAGCCTTAACTGGAACTTTATAATGACTGTTTGTTTTTTTTTTTTAATTGTGGCCCAGTCTACATTGGAGCCCTCAGACCTCCCTAACTGCATTGCATAATTGCTTTGAGAACATTTTTGCTCTTTCATCACTGTAAATAAAAACAGTGAAATTCATTCTATGAGTCTATGAGTGCACTTCGAGTCCAATTAAATTACCAGCTATGACCGTTTTGTCTGACCGTCTTTATCCTTTCACACAGCCTGAATTCATTTTGGCAAGCTTTCTTTAAACAGTCTGCAGGAATAGTTTTTCAGGTTTCTTGAAGTCCGTTCAAAGCTCTTCTTTGGATGTTGGCTGAATGCCCTCAGATTGTATTGCATTGTGGATCAAAATCTGATAGTACTTTTCTCTCTTCATAATTTAGTGTTCAGTTTTGACAAGATCCCTAACGTGACTGGTTAAAATGCAGCCCCAAACCATGGCAGAGCCTATAGGCACTCACTGTGCCTCTTTCCTGACCTCTTCCTCATATATTGGCAACAATTAGAACCAGAAATTTAAAGTTTGGATTCATCACTTCATAAGACCCGTTGCTACTGATTTTCAGTCCAGTTACTGTGTAATATGACATACCTCAACCTTTTCTCCCAATTTTCCTGCCTTGAAAATTGCTTCTTGACAGCCACCCTTACTCCGACGAGGTTTCATTGAACAGCAGGTGGAACAACTGAAGGTCCAGATGTTTCTCTTAGATTCTGCATCAGGTCTTTGATGGATTTTTTTTTTTATAAGGACATGACTTTCAGATGCTGTTTATCTGCTGCAGATAGATTTTTAGGCCTTACACTTCTTCTTTTGTCCTCCACTTGTCCAGTTACACTGCACCAAATGCTAGATATGTAATAGTGGATTGTATTTATAATAATAATAATAATAATAATGATAGTGGTAATAATGTGGGAAACAAAAGAATTTTAAAAGAATTTAGTAAAATATTGAACCAGAAAAGAGCAAAAAAAGTACATTATTTTTTCCTTTTTGTGGTGAGGTGCTTAAACAGTGGCACTGATAGCAAACTGAACACAACAGCTGTTTTCCTGCATTCAGCGTGAGGATGGACCCACACTGAGCCTACAGCAGCGTATTGCCCTTCCGGCTTCCCGTAGTGTTACACAACATTTAGCGCGAATTTGAACCGAGAGGTAAAAAATTTTTCCCGCATAGTAAAGTGGAGTAATAATTCTGCCGGGGAACTACCATCACCTTAGCTGCTTGAAGTAACGCTTGTTTTGCACTGTAACGCTGGTAACACGCATTTGTCAAAGAAGTTTATTATTACCGTAGCAGTACAGCAGCGCAGACATGAAGCAGGCTGAGGCGCTAGCTGTCTCCGGGTAACTATGAGTAAAAACTGGGAACACGGGAAGGCGAGAAGTCTCAACATTACAACGGCCACATAGAATAGACGTGGAAAATGGTAAGCAAGCAAGCCAAATCCTTAGTTATTTCAACAGCACTACAGGCTACACTATGGTCTTGATTAATAACTTGTGATGCCATTGTATGAACCCCCCAGAGGAGGAGCCTTGCCCCCAGCCAGATTGCCAAACGCAAGCAGGAGGGAGATTCCTGTGAAGATGAATGGGCATGTAAAACTGTAAGTACATTATCACTGCAGTATATCTGGAGCTAAGGTAATTCTGTTAGTGCTTTTTCACCCGCGACACACCTTTTTAAAGCCTGTATTTAGACATCTTTTCAACAGTAAGTATGCACTCTGCTATGAAGAAAACTCTTAAAAAAAAATGTCTTTTTATCTTAGTTACTGCTGTGTGTGTGTGTGTCTTTCTGTTAAAGCTTTTGTTTGTGTGTGTTCGTTTATCGAAAACAGGAATGAGACAAAAACAACAAAGGAATAAGGAGTCCAATTATTACATCTAATTAAGCCATTTTCAAACAGTTAACAGATATCTGGACCAGCCTGCGTGTAGTACTGGTGCTTCTCATTCAGCTTAGAGTTCCAATATAGTCACAGCCTGTCAGTCTTGGTTGCATCATATACAAAGCAATAATCGTGCAAAACAACAGCTGGGTGTCTAATGACCTCAGAGTCTCCATTTTATCGTTGTTTAGTCTTTTCTCTGAATCTGTAGAGACAGAAATGACCTGAAAGAGAACACTCTGATCTTCTTATATGAGTTAATCACTTATGTTTATGTTATATTCTAAGACATATTGTCTCAGGGGATTAAATCAACACATATAGGATGATTATATCTCTTCACCTATTAGATGAAAACACGCCAGGAACGTGTAGAATTAATGTACATACAGTTTCCATTTTTGGTTTGGCTTTTTGGAACAAAAAAGGAACACAGGAAGCAGGAGTACTGTTTCTAAAATCTGATAGATTTCACAATGCACATTCTCTTGAGGTGTTCATAAGACCCCTACCACTATAGGATTTTTATGGCAAATAAAACACACACAAATGGTTCTGCTGCTTGTTTAAAAAAAAAATCATGCACACCTGTAGGACCCACCACACACTTGCTACATATACACAGGAATACATTTGTGTTTTTAATATTACTTTATAAAGGGCATTTGTTATCCTTATTTTGTCAGGAATTGTGTCCAAAAAAAAAAAAAATCACCCAAAGATGTCAACATATGAACAGGGACTCAAATCTACAGCCCGTAGATTAATAGTTGGCTGTTTTATCCCACCTTTTTGGTCTACCTGCCCACCCATGCATAGTCGGGATTTCTGGCACAACTTCATCTAATACCGAGGTGCATGCAGAGGTATTTGAAGGATTTTTTCAATAAGGTGACACAGAGGGCATTAGGAATATGCAGTATGTACAACATAAATTGGAGCATCGGGTACTATTTTCCAGGCAGCCCTGTTGAATGTTCAGTGAGAGCCCTGGAAGAAAATCTACTCAGTGCTGTAGCTATCAGGGAACTTAATTTATGCCGTATGTAATTTACAGATAAATTAGATGCGAATAGTTTGGCTGGTAGCCAAGCTACTTTTCCTCATTCCACTTTGGGAATGGATGAAACCTTCAGACTTGATAGCAGTCAGTGCTGGTGAATTTGGTGTGTGTGGAAGTGAAAAGTTTGCCATTCTTTTTCACAGGAGAAAAGAAGAAAAGGTGATAATGAAGTGAGAGAAAATCACATTTCTCACTTCAGAATGCCTCTGACACAGCTCAACAACCGTCCTGCATGTATGGATGGTGCGAAACATGTAAGCATTGTTGAAAGCTGTCAGATTATAGCTTTGCATAGATTTTGTATGTGAATGCAGCAACAATTTTGTGACAGTTAAAGGTTTACCTGTTAAAAATCTTTTCTACAGGAGGCATTTATTCAAAGTATCCTCTCCAAGCCATTTAAAATTCCTATTCCAAATTACACAGGTAACATTTTGCTATCATTATGGTTCTGTTTCAATTTTAGTACAGCAGGTATATCACTTCACTGCTCTGTTGATGAAATACCCACAGGCTCACTGGGAATCAGGGCACTTGGTCTAAAACGTACAGGATTGAGGAGACCACTTTATGATCCCTTTGCCAAAGATGCTGTGGTTCTTTATGAGCCTCCAGCTCTGAGTGCCCATGACCTGATCAAGGCTGACAAGTAGGTTCAAAACATATGTACACCTTCTCCAATACATCATCTTTAACTCAATATTTTCTGAAAAGACTTAATTGTTTGTCAAAGTTGCATCAGCCACATTTGGACATGAGATCATGAGTGAGAGCTTAAAAACTAGCACATGCTACTAGCAGAAAGTCCAGCTCTGTTAGGGAGAAGGTTAGTATTTTTGACTCCTCACTTCATATGTGGAGAAAAACACAGAAGCTGAAGGAGACTTTAAGGCCATCAGTTCATGTTATTATTTATTTAATAATTGATTTATATCAGCATGCTGTTGGTGTTTGTGATAAAAGAAAATTGTGTGAAATTAAGTTTCTTTATTCTTTTCAGAGACAAACTACCCGTTCATGTGGTTGTGGATCCAATTTTAGGCACAGTGCTCAGACCCCATCAAAGAGAGGTAAACCCAAGATCTCTTTTTAAACACGCTGCTTTGTTGCACTTATCATAGCAACAGCATTAAGTATGGACTGTGGAATCTTGCATTCTTGACTCTAGATTCACAAAAATAAACCAATCATCTCTAAATTATTAATTGGGGGAAACAACATAATGAAAAAATGTTCATATCAAAGTAAAAGTTATTGTCTTTGCCACTGACAGACTAAGATTGTTACTCACATTGCTCCCTCTAAAATGGCCATGGAAACATTTTTAACCTGTGCAAAAAACGAGTTTGGATGCAAAATCAGCATTAGATTAATGACACGTGCACTGGCCAATTTTGCATTGACTGATGTTGTTAGTAAATCAGACTCATTCTAAATGATTGATCTCATGCTTGCTGTCTGCAATATGCATACTATCTGCATAGAGCCACTCCCCTATATGTGTACATAAGGAAACGATGTTTACCTGGAGGTACAGTGGCAGTGTTGTAGAGCAGCCAGTCCCAAAGTCAGGAGTGCTGTGGCCCACTTAAAAAGCAGAAAATCCCATGGGGCCCAACCAATCCTAAATCATTACTAATCAAAATATAAGAGGAAGCAATGTACTTCCCTGAAAATGTAATTTAAAAACCATAAACAACACAGAGTGGTGGCTATAAATTGCTAATACTACCCAGTCATGTGTTTTTATTTATTTTTTTATTTAGCCTTTATTTATACAGGTAGTCCCATTGAGACTCAGTGCCGCATTTGCAAGAGAGACCAGTTTCCAAAACATGATAAATAAATAAAGCTGCCAATCCTTCTGTAGTGTATTCCATGAAGACGGGGCAGAAAAGGAAAAAGCCTTTCTTCCAGGCTCTGTATGAACTGGTGGAACAACGAAAGTAACAAAATCCAGAGACCGCAGATTATGACTACTGTTTATGTAACATATAGTCTGATAAATAAGGGCGTAAACCAAAAACAGATTTATGGATAAAATGTAGCCAATGAACCACGCTGCGTGTGGTCAGTGAGGACCAGTTGACCAGTGAATATAAGGCACCGTGCAGTAGTGTGTTAGGGGTTTAAAGCCAGTTATAAATCTTAATGCCCCATGATAAACGGAGCCCAGCAGATGGAGAGAATGAGCAGGGGCATTAATATAAATGTTATCACCATAGTCCAGGTGGGGTAAAAAAAATGGCATTTTCCTTGCAGTAAAAGAGAAACATGTTTTTTTAACAGGTGGTCAATATGTGACCTAAAGGAAAAACTGTTATTGCACAATAACTAAGTATTTATGTGAGGCCATGGTTTCAATAATAGTACCTTGAAATGATACAAGAATGGGAAGTACTGCTGGCACTCTATTTGAAAACAGCATGACCTCGGTTTTAAAACCAACCTGAGCTAAAACAGCTGTGACTGAATACTTGATCCGAAAATCATGTAGATGGTACAGGCACAGCAATAAATAATTGTGCCGTCTGCATAAAAATGGGCAGATGCATTTAGATTTTGTCCCATACGGTTGACATAAATAGTAAATAATGTAGGTCCCAGGACAGTACACTGCACAACTCATTGACAGTGATATTTAAAAAACTGGAAGAGGAACCATTAAACCGCACATACTGCTTATTAGGTCTGAGGCCATGGTCCTCAGTCAGAAAAGGGTGGCATGCCCAGTTTGGCTCAGGGATGAGTTGCTGCCCCAGGTGGAGGAGTTTAAGTATCTCTCGATCTTGTTCATGAATGACTGGAGAAGGGAGCGGGAGATCGACAGACAGAATGGGGCTGCAGTGATGCTGCAGTCTTCGTGGTGAAGAGAGCAGAGTGGGAAAGCAAAGGTGTCAGTTTACCGGTTAATCTGCGTCCCTACCCTCACCCATGGTCACGAGCTTTGGGTAGTGACCGATAGAACAAGATCACAGATACGAGCAGCTGAAATGAGCTTCTTCCAAAGGGTGGCTGGCATCTTGCTTAGAGACATGGTGAGGAGTGAAATCATTCGGGAGGGGCTCAAAGTAGAGCCACTACTTCTCCATATTGAAAGGAGCTGGTTGAGGTGGTTTGGGCATCTGACTAGGATGCCTCCTGGGCGCCCCCTGGTTGGAGGTGTTTTGGGCATATCCTACTGGGAGGAGGCAGACCCAGGACACACTGGAGAGATTATATCTCTCAGCTGGCCTGGGAATGTCTCAGTGTCCCTCCGGATGAGCTGGAGGAGGTGGCTGGGGAGCGAGAGAAATCCTATATGGGACTCTGCTGATTTCTCCCAACTTTCTCCCTACTGCGATTATTTTGCAGACTGGTGCGGTGAGCAGACGCACACAGTAAGGTGGTGTATGGCGCTCCCAGCTAAAACGGCTAGAGTGGAAAAAGTGATTTCATATCAATCCACAAGGCTTTTAAATATACTTACAAACATAACATGAAGAGCATTTTATCTATAATTTCACTTTGTTTTAGTTAGTTTTGTAAACCCACAATAAAGTTAGTTATCATTTTTTCCTTTTAATTAGCATTTTTATTTATTTCAGTTAACAAAAATGGTTTTTTTTGTTTCAGTTTTCGTTATTTTTGTTAGTTTTTGTTAATGATAATAACCTTGATCATTCCTCCTTTTGTTTATTTGCATGGTAGGAGGCACTTCTAAATTTGTTTGTAAAGTATGAACAGATTCAGGTATGACAATATTGAGAAATCACTGATTTGGTAAATGGACTGGTTTTTATATTGTGCTTTTTTACTCCATTTGAGGACCCAAAACACTTTGCCTCGTTCGTTTTTTCACATTTACATTTACACACATAATCACACTTCAATCAATGCATCGGGACCAACTTGAGGTTGGATACTTTGGCATGCAGAGTGGAGCAACCAGAGATCAAACCACTAAGCTTCCGATGAATAGATGACCAGTTCTACCTCCTGAGCTACAGCCACCTTGATTTGGGTGTAAAACATTTGCACGCATAATTTACTCACAGATTTGTAAGCACAAATTTGTGCATGGTTAGTAAATGAGGGCCAGTGTTATGTCTTGAACTGGTTTTGGATGTTATCCTGATGTGCTTTTGGTTTACTGGTGTAAATCAGCAAAACAGACTTTCAGACATCAATACTGGCACCTGTTGCACATACATTTTTCATGTGCAACAGTAACAGTCTCTGAATTTTATATTTGCACCTCATAGCACAATTAGCCACAAATTCAGCTTGTCCCAGTCCTCCAAAATAGTTTGTAAGCTCTATCTGAAGCTTTCATTGATATGTCTTACAACAAATTTTTTCTTTGAAATTCATAATGGATGTCTTTAATTTCTTGAGGGCGTAAAGTTCCTGTGGGAGTGTGTGACAGGCCGACGCATACCAGGATCTTATGGCTGCATCATGGCAGACGAGATGGGGTTGGGAAAGACCTTGCAGTGTATCGCCCTCATGTGGACTCTGCTACGCCAAAGCCCTGATACTAAGCCAGAGATAGACAAGGCCATTGTGGTTTCACCGTCCAGCTTGGTTCGTAACTGGAATAATGAAATAAGAAAGTGGCTGGGAACACGTGTTACACCATTGGCCATTGATGGAGGTTCAAAGAATGAGATCGACAGACAACTAGGTAGTTAACTGTCATTTCTCTCTTATTATGAATGTCCATGCAAAGGTTGCTAGAATAACCTTGAAGTCTGAGGAAGAGCGGTTGTGGCCCGAAACATTACTCACATAATGGTTTGTATTAAATTAATACTCAGGAGCTTCTGCTGGTGTGCAGACTTCTTTTTCCTTTTGTTTGTTTATTGGTCCGGCACCCAGTTTTTCACTTTTTTTGGATTGTGTGTGTCTTCATCTCTTTTTATGCTAGAAATACCTTGAAATGGACCAAAGCTTTATTTTTTTACTTGAGAGCTGCTGACGATATTTTTTGAATAGCAATAATTTGTTTTTGTACAAGCTCCCCCTTAAGGATAATTTATGTTTTCTATTGTTTCAGAGAGCTTTATTTCTCACCACAACTTGAGAGTATTGACCCCCATCCTGATCATTTCATATGAGACATTTCGACTGCATGCTGAGGTTCTGCACAGGGGCAAAGTTGGACTTGTCATCTGTGATGAAGTATTTCACTCCACCCAGTTCAGTACAGTTCAGAGATACCAAGAGCTGTTGAAGTTATGATGTAACAGTAACCACTGTATGCTATAGGGCCATCGGCTGAAGAACTCCGACAACCAGACATACCAGGCCCTGAATTCCATGAGTGCCCAGAGGAGGGTGCTGATATCAGGCACACCCATCCAGAACGACCTACTGGAGTACTTCAGCCTGGTCCACTTTGTTAATGCTGGAATCCTTGGTGAGCAGCGCTTCAAGTACAGAAATTGCCAAAAAGCTCTTTTCTAATCAAATGTATTTAACTTTTTATCTGGATGGTAGGCACAGCCCAGGAGTTTAAAAAGCAATTCGAACTTCCCATCCTTAAGGGTCGGGATGCAGATGCCAGCGATAAAGAGAGACTGACTGGAGAAGAAAAACTGAAAGAGCTGATCAGCATAGTCAATAGGTAAACTCAATCAACACATTATTGTAGGGCAGTGGTTCTCAAAGTCAAAAGTGCTGCGGCCCTTACAATATAAAGTGCCTTGAGGCAGCAGTTGTTGTGAATTTTTGCTATATAAATAAAATTGAACCCAATTCATTTCATCCTGTGACGCTCTTCAAACAGGAGACTTTTCCTTTAATTTTTAGGCTTTTAGTTTTTATTTACATTTTTAGAATTTAGTGAAGTATGTGTTTACTTTATTAGCTGATTCTCATAGACTAGACTGAGCTTTAGATTGGGATTATATTATGATGCTGTGCAGTATAATTTCTCTCAGTTGTGGTTCGGGAATTGTGTGAATTAAATTATCTTAATTCCTCCTCCCTTTTTGGCGTTTCTCAGATATCTCTAAGTTTGCTCTCCCTTTTCTCACTTCTTTTTTAAACTAAAGGTTGTTGCTATAGAAATATTTGTTATTATAAGTTAATGAAATGATAAAACTGAGTAGAAGGGGAAACGCATAAAAGTCAGCACAGTGTGATTCAAGTATAAGCATTCTATAAAGTAATCTCATATGGTTTGTGTTCAGAGAAATGTCATCTTTGAATTGAGCTGTTCTTTATTGTGCTTCGTTACACTGACCATATTCTGTATCAACAGGTGTTTGATAAGGAGGACGTCTGATATCTTGTCCAAGTATCTTCCTGTGAAAATTGAGCAGCTTGTGTGCTGCAGGTAGGTAGATTCATACTTAACATGAAGAATTTTTTTGAAGCAGAAATAACATATAGAAGATTTTTTTGTGATAAATTGTAATAACTTTGTTACATCCATTACTCAAGTTTAATATGGTAATTATTACATTCTTATAATGCTGTCCCAAGACAAACATGTAAACAGAATTTGATTTATATTTGTGGCTATTACTGAATCCCTGCAGGCTGACCCCTCTGCAGACAGAGCTCTATAAACACTTCCTGAAGCAGGCTAAACCCATTGAGACGTTACAACAGGGCAAAATAAGTGTCTCTTCCTTGTCTTCCATCACATCACTCAAGAAGCTGTGCAATCGTAAGTGATAAAAATGTATCATAAAACGCTGCATCTGTGAACAGTGTAGTGACCATCAGAAAAATTGTCCTCTCGGTTTTATTTACTTAATTGGGATAAAATGTAAAATCTTGGCAGAGGAAATCAAAATTGTGAATGTCTTACTACTTCTTAGAATTACCTACTGCTTGAAATAAATACAAATGCCATCTTTCTCAGATCCAGCGCTCATCTATGAGAAGTGTGTGGAAGGTGAGGAGGGCTTTGAAGGGGCACTGGAACTTTTTCCTCCAGGCTACTCAATTAAAGCTGTTGAACCTCAGCTCTCTGGTAAGAACATGTACAGCAGATCTTGGTGCAGCACTGATGGGTTTCCAAAGTCATCCAGACTTACTACTAGGAAGAAAATCAGTGTTAGAAGAGCAGACTATAATCAGAAAATGATAAAACTGTTGAGTGGGAATACTGTGGACAGGGTTGTTTTCTTGAAGGACTATGAGGAGAATTTTATTTTTTTATTGCCACCGTTGTTAATACGCATTTTCTGTAAATGTGGCTAATGTGGCTAAAGGGGGGGTGGGGGGGGTGCTGTTTTGAAGTCATAACCACCTCTACCATTGCAGCCTCCACTCTTTCTATTCGTTGTTTCATTTATTTCAGGGAAAATGCTGGTTCTCGACTACATTCTGGCCATGACAAGGACCACAACAACAGACAAAGTGGTGCTTGTCTCCAACTACACACAGACTCTGGACCTCTTTGAAAAGCTCTGTAGATCTAGAAGGTACATTTGAGGAAACCATTATGTTAACTGTGCAAATTAAATGATCTTAATTCCTCCTCTTTTTGCCTTTGTCAGATACCTCTATGCTCGGCTGGATGGCACTATGTCCATCAAGAAAAGAGACAAGATTGTGGAACGGTTCAACAGTCCATCCGTGAGTTGGAAACTCTGTTCTATGCAATATTAAGAGCTTTGAACAATTTTCAGTGTCTGAACCTGTCTGTTTCTCAGAATCCAGAGTTCATCTTCATGCTAAGCAGCAAGGCTGGTGGATGTGGCCTCAATCTGATCGGTGCTAACCGCTTGGTGATGTTTGATCCTGACTGGAACCCTGCCAATGACGAGCAAGCAATGGCTCGGGTGTGGAGAGATGGCCAGAAGAAGACCTGCTACATTTACCGACTCGTCTCTGTCAGTTCGATTCAAGATCATGACACAATAAAACAGATCAACTCTACCAATATTCAACTAAGTTTAGGACCTCAATGTTTCAGAAAAGCATGCAACTTGTGGAAGCTGCAATGAACTGGTTCAGATTTTCCACTTTTGACTCACGTGTTTGTTTGCTAACAGACAGGGACCATTGAAGAGAAGATCCTGCAGAGGCAGGCCCATAAGAAAGCCCTGAGCAGCTGTGTGGTGGATGAGGAGCAGGATGTGGAGCGTCATTTCTCTCTGGGTGAACTCCGAGAACTCTTCACTCTCAACGAAGACACTGCCAGTGACACACACGACAAGTAAAAGAACAACAAATTACTCACACAAGTTGTCTGTGCTCACTCTTCTGATTGTCCAGAGAACTGAATACTGAAATTAAAATTGAAGACAAATATCCTGTAAAGAATTTTTTTATTTTTTTTTTTGCACAAGTAGCATAGCTGTAACAAAATGATAAGCCAGTGACTGCAAAAGAATAGCATTAAAAAAAACACTTGTGTATATGTGTGCATATGATGTTTATCTCTAGCAGAAAAGTGCTGGCAAGATGCTGTGGAGTACTTCATCAAAGAAAGTGCTGCACCTCAGTTTTTTTCTGTAATATATCAGCACTAATCGCTATCATGTATATTTCATCACTCTTTTAATTTTTACCATGAATGTGTTGTTCTCTGAGTTGAGAGCTGTGAACTGCCCCAGTTCGACTCTTTCCATTGCCCTCTGGGCAGACAGTGTGTCATGTTTAGATTTTATTAGCTTTTGCACAAGAACTGAAACTGTGTGAAGAATCCCAGCCATATGATTGGGTGACAGCGACAACATCAGCGCTGACATGGACAGTAATGGTTTAAAGTAGATAAAGTACTTTTTTTCATACAGCCTCACATGTGCCATAGAAGCAGGTTGCACTTAAAAAGCTGAATATGGCTAAAACTGCTGCTGAAATGTTGTTATGCTATGCACCATAATGTATGGCATGCCCTGAATCAGCCTCTCTTCCCGCTCTTGTGTTGGTATTAGGTTCCGCTGTTGCCGCTGTGTGAATGGCAGAGAAATACGACAACCTGATAATGATGCTGACTGTACCAGCGACCTCTCCCATTGGAACCACTGTTTTGACAAGAAGGGCCTGAGGGACCCAGTGTTGAAAGCATCCTGGGATGCTGCTGTATCCTTCGTCTTCCACCAGCACTCTCATGAGGACCAGAAGGGCATCGTATAGAAGGAGGAATGCAACAGACTCTCAATCACATTACCACGTATACTGTAAATATGGATATTTATGTGTGGCTGAGTTTTTTTTTTCTTTTAACAAAAAATAAAGGATGATAATCAGTCAAGAAAGTTATTTCTTCACATTCATGCATTTACAGGAGAATGTGTTGTGATGCATGATGTTAACTTGTCCAGTTTCAGTTAGTCACCACAGCCTTCTGAAAAGAGATGCTTAGGACAGCAATGTTAACATAGCATACTGCAATGATATGGTCGGTTAAAATGTACATTACATTAATACATTTCAATATATTCAAGCTAAGTCCAGTCTGGCCCTGTGGGCCAGCCTGACAACCATATTCTTGCTGACACGCCCCTCTACTGGGCCTGGCTCCAGTGTAGGACCTCAGTAACCTGAGCTCTTTAGAGAAAGTCACTTTCCCTGTTTTTATAACATTTTTATGTTTCAATTGGTAGCTTTCTGTGCAAACAAAAAAATGAATCAGGGGTTTCCCAAGGGTCTGTCCTTGGTTCATTACCTTCACATGCTCCCAGTTGGTACTATCATAAAAATCATTGTGGTGGTAGGATGTAGTTTGTGGCTAAGCTGCAAGAGGAGGGTTGGCACAGTGGGTTCAGGGGGGCAGTGCCAGGTGAGGCTAGCACAGCTGGCAGACAAACTAGTTATGCCTCTCCACTTTATGCAGTAGCAAGCTGGAACCTGGTGGCAGGAGGAGAGAGGCTTACATTAAGGTGTGCACCAGAGCTGACCAAGCAATTGCACAAAAACATTGAGTGAAGTTTGTTAATTCAATAAAAAGATATTCTAAGTTGAGAACACTGCATCCTGTGTGTGTGTGTTTAGATAGAAATAACAGGCCCATTACAATAATATATTCTGTTGTTCTTATGCAGGTGATGCACAGCTGTAGGAATAAGGGGACAGAGCAGAGATAGAAACATACAATGGTTCACCAACTGTTGCACCTGATTAAAAAAAAAACAAAAACAGCACCTGAAAGAAAAAAAAACACAGATACACAATCTTGCGTTGTGTGTGTGTCAGAGTCATGACAAAGACACAGACATTCACACTCTTTCACAAACGTACTTAATATGGATGAGAATGTGCAACAACACCCCGAAAGAAGAGGGGATAAAAGTTTGGAAGTTCTAGTCCAAACTTCTAGACTTTAAGGTCTTATTCAGGCACTCCATCAGCCCGTCTGGTGGTGGTACATGCTGGTCCGAATAGACTTAATGCCCAGCAATTCATATAGTTCCCTCAAGGTGTGAGACATGAACAGTGTGCCCTGGTCAGTCAGTATCTTTCGGGATGCCGACTTGGGAGATGACCTGAAACAGTGCCTGCACTACACTCTTTGCAGAACTGTTGCACAGCAGCAGTGCTTTGGGATATCGGGTTGCATAGTCCACCAGGACTAGCACAAACCAAAATCCCCATGCACTCCAGCGAAATGGTCCGATGAGGTCTATGCCAATGCATACAAACAGAACCTAAATCAATGGTAGCGGGCACACTTTTGGAATGGCTGCCTGATTTACTAGTTGACAAGGATTCACACCACCAGCGCACGTCCCCTCCGGATGCCTAGCCAATAAAATCGGGTTATTATTCTGTACGGAGTTTTCTCATATCCCGTATGGCCAGCCATCATGTTATAGTGAGCCACCTGAAAGACTACTTCCCAGCAGCTCTTTGGCACCAACAACTGGCACAAACCCCCATCTAGGTGTCACGGCTCACCTGATACAACCTGTCTCTAACCACTATAAAATACGGGAATGATTGCGCAGCATTAGGGCGCACCATCTGATCATCAATTGTCATCATTTCGTCAAACGTTGAGCATAGCGTGTCATTCCTGTGAAGGCCCCACGCAGCAGTGTTCAACTGTATGTCCCTCCTGGACTGGGGGAGGGTGCTGGAAGTCCAGCGACCCGGATCACCTGCCCCACCTCCATGAGTGGTCACTCTCAGCGAAAGTGTCCCAGCCACCCACACTTCCAGCAATCCTGCCCTGGTGGCTGACCGGCCCGCTGTGGGCGGGAAACAGTGTCCGTGGCTGCTCGAGGCCGAGGATCCCCCGCCGTGGCCTCCAAGTTTGCTGGGGCCGATAATACAAACTAATAAAATGAGGCAGGATTCAAAACTAAAGAAAACTTGAGGAAAACTAGAGACCGCAAGGAGCACAAAGAACAAAGGAACAAAAACCCTGCCACAATATCAAGAATCTGACAAGCGACAAGGGGAAGACTGAGACAATAAATACACAGGAGGGTGATTACGGAAGTAGCAACAGGTGAGGGGCAGGGCTGAATGTAATCACAGAAACAAAACAAGGAAGTAAAACTAAACACAACAGACAGAACAGGGGACTAGCAGGAAGTGTGACAACGAGGAAACAGACACAGACTTGACACAACATGGGGAGACAGACACACTGAGGAAAACAGACACAGGAAACACCACACACAGGGAAAACACTACGGGATAGAACACAAGGAGAACAAAAGTCAAAAACAACTGGGAACTAAGAATACAAAAGTCCCATGACAGATCAGTCACACTCAGCGCAGTTCACAGAATTAAAAACCCTAACAGCATCTGTAAACTGGCCACAGGTGAAAGGAGCCACAGCAGACTACCAGTTATCCTAGCAACTCCAACAGGACATTTAGGAGAGAAGGTGTGGGGACTTTACTGCTCCACTACATTATGGGAAAGTCATAATGGGGCAGTAATTGAAGAGGTAATGGAGGGTGAGAATTTGGTGTGTCTGAATGATGGAAGCGGTACAAGAGTCAATAATAGGGATTGTACAGAGTTAGCAATTTATTTTACATTAGTTTCAGTTGTAACTGACGTAGAGCTAAGGATGGAGGAGTATGAAACAGTGGGAAAAGGAGAGAATAGGAATAAAGAGCTTTGGGTGGGCAGTGAGTCAGAGAGTTACTGAAATTAATTTGGATCAGGTCACCATTAGTCAGACTGTGCCATTGCCCACAGTGCCACCATGAATGACATTTATTTTGAATCCACATACAATCCAGGGAGAGAGAGAGAGAGAGAGAGAGAGATCATTATACTATATACTGTATGTTCTGATTTATACAGATGCTTCAAATAACAGCCAACAAGATAGCATTCTTTTTACTGGACTTCCAGGTCAAAGTGGGGAAAAGGTTCAATGATGTGTTGCTTTCAATACTGTTACCATTTCAGTAGTGGAGGTAAGACCATTAAGATCAATAACATGTTCAGACTCAAGTTAATCATTGGTCAGTTTGCAGTATGGTCATTTGAGAAACAGACCACACATTTTAATAGAGGTTCTGCCGACACGGTACAGGATAGCTATGATGGGGCTTATGGTCAGCTTTTTATGGCTGCCAGCACATAATGGGGTCAGAGGAAATGAAATAGCAGACAGGATAGCAAAGGAAGCCACAAAGAGCCTGTCAGTTGCTCCAACTGTTAGTTTTAGTAGGTCTGAGGTAAAGGGGAAGATGAAGGAGAGGTGGCAAAAGGAAAGGGAGGAAGAAATGAAAGCTTGATGATTCTATAGAATTCAAAGGAAGGTAGGAGAAATGAGAAGTACAGGAAGAAGTAGTAGAGAGAGACTATCATATCAGGATTTAGACTTGGACACACAGGTTTAAATGATACAGTATTTATTATGGGGAGGAGATGAGACTATAGAACATGTTTTATTGCACTGTCGTAAATATGGGGCTGAGAGAGAACAGTTGATTCAATTTGGTGATATGAAAATGAAATTGGATCTTATTGAGTTGTTTCAGAGGGATTCAAGAAGTAAAAGCTACCAGGCTGTAATCCATTATTTGAGACAAATTAAGTTGTTTGGTAGGATTTGAGTTTTATTTGAGTTTTTTTTTCTTTTAGTTTAGTTTAGTTTTTTACGACAGTCCAGTGCACACGCTACACCAGTTGGTGGCGGTAATGCACCATTTCGTTGTTTGTCACCCGCCATTAGAATCTTGACGAAGAAGAAGAAGAAGAAGAAGAAGAAGAATGGCTAACAGGACCAGATTAGGGCAGAGCAGTTAACCATGTATAAGAAAGAGTTGATACATATGGGGTCATTGTTATTTGTATAGTTGTCAACGACACTGTAACATGAGACACACATAATTACTCGGAGATGGCTGACACTGGCTGCAAATTAGAGCAAGAAACCCCGAGGAACCAGAGTCTGAAAGAAATATGTTTCCTGTCTGTGAAGAAGCATTTTGCTGCTCTGAGAATTGAGGCAGTTCTCGGTAAGTTGTTATAATGTAAACTGAAACTGTGATTACATGCCCCATAGCTAACTGTGCATGTCTCGGGGCCAGAGGCAACTGTAGAAAGGAAAGATAATATACGTAACCACGTGGATTTGGCCATTACTCGTTTTAAAGACTCATAACCAGAGACGGGAAGTAACGAAGTACAAATACTTTGTTACTGTACTAAGCAGGTTTTCAAGTATCTGTATTTTACTTGAGTATTTATTTTTCTTACTACTTTTTACTTTTACTCACTACATTTTTACACAGATATCTGTGCTTTCTACTTCTTACGTTTTCAAAACAGGCTCGTTACTTCAGGTTTAACACGTCTGAGGAAAGTTTGCATCTCCGTCAAGCATCCAACGGTCTGAGCCTAAATAGCGGAACAATAACACATACTGGCGCATCCTCCATCACCTGGTCTTACCGCATGCAAACAGATTAAAGAGGCAAAATGCGGTGTTGTGCCAGACGTATGTACTCTTCCAAGATGAGCTAGAAAGGCTAGAAAAGTAAGTGGTGCTGAAAAGAAAAAGCTGGAGGAGCATTTTGCAGCTAATTATATTGATTGGTTAAAAAAAACAGGCTGTAACGTGATGATAGAAGTAAAGATGTGCAGATGTTCACAAATCTGCAAAAAACTGCGTCTACAAATTGTGTTTCAGGTTCAGAATAATGTTACTCAATGTAAAATTGTGAAAACTCTGAGCATCTCACCATCTATAGTACATAATCAGAGAAATCTCTGTGCACAGGGATAAGGCTGAAATTTTGGATGCCTATGATCTTCCAGAAATCACCGTCTATGATCACAGTTCACTGTGCCATCCACAGATGCAGGTTAAAGCTCTATCAGGCAAAGCCATATGATTAAAACGATCCAGAAATTCTGCCGTCTTCTCTACGAATACAAAATGACTGAGGCAAAGTGGAAAACTGTTCTGTAGTCAGACTATATGAAATGTCATTCTTTTATAAAAAAAAAACAAGCTGTATAGTCTTCCAGAAAGCCATGACTGCAATATTTGGCAACCTGTTTTATATGTAGACCTTAAAGTAGTCACACTCGCTGCTAATAAAAATATGATAATAATGTATTTTCATTAATAAAATCTAATTTAAAGCCTCTAGTCTAAACATTTTTGCCTTCCATTTATTTGTTTTTATTGTTATGCTTTTGTATAGCAAAGTTAAGAATAATTCAAGAGACGAAAACCTCAATTTATAATGCTTTTATTATCAATTTATTATTGATATTAGGTGGTTTTGTCCCAGAGTCAGCAAAAATTGCAAAATTGTTCTAAGACTTTAAAAAATATAAGAACACATTGTTAACAAACATGACACCCATTGACACTTATTAGTGGTATTAGGACTGAGCCTTGTAGGCAGGGTGATGATACTGATGAGAAAAATAGAGAGAGGCCTTTGACCTTTAACTTATCCCTTAATGCAGGTGTTAAGCAAGATGTAAGGCAATAGCAAACGTACCCAGTGATATGCTGAAAAAGAATATTGGGGAGTTTGTAAAGAAACAAGTTGATTTTTATTTTTCATGGATTTTCAAATACCTTCTTATAGAGAAATGAATAGGATGATATGGTGGTTTTGAAAGGTAATAATGAGGCAATGGAAAAAGACTTTCGGATGGCCTCAGAGCGATTATGGCAAACTGTCAGGCAACTCAGGAGGGGAAAGTGGTGCTCTACTCAGACTGGGGTGGTGGTCCCCATCTTTAAGAAGGGAGAATGGAGGTTGTGCTCCAACCATCAGTGGATCACACCCCTCAGCCTCCCCGTAAGGTCTATGCCAGGGTGCTGGAAAAGAGGGTCCGTCCGTTAGTCGAACCTCAGATTCGAGAGGAACAATGCGGGTTCCGTCCTAGTCACGGAACGCTGGACCAGCTCTTTATCCAGTCTACATGTGTTTTGTGGACTTGGAGAAGTCATTCGACTGCATCCCTCAGAGTATCCTGTGTGATGTCCTGTGGGAGTATGGGGTGTCTGGCCCGTTGTTGTGGGCCATTCAGTCCTTGTTCAACCGCAGTGAGAGCTTGGTCCGTGTAGCCGGCAATAAGTCGGACTCGTTTCCTGTGGGTGTTGGACTCCACCGGAGCTTCCCTTTGTCGCCGATTCTGTTCATAACTTTTATGGACAGAATTTCTAGGCGTAGCCAAGTGGCGAAAGGCTTCCACCTTGGTGGTCTCAGAATCTCATTTCTACTTTTTATGGATGATGCGGTCCTGTTGACTTCATCAGGTGTTAGCCTCCAGTTTGCAGTGGAACAGTTCGCAGCCAATTGTGACGTGGCTGGCATGAAAATCAGCACCTCTAATTCTGAGGTCATGGGGTTTGGCTCTTGAGATGTGGAAGCTCTCAGGATGGAGTGGAGATGTGCATCAGCGAGATGACTTCTTTTGTTCATCTTCATCACAGAGAAAAGTTGCTCACATAGATATGGACTACCAAACGTGCAGAGCATTTACTCAAATGCTCTGCACGTTTGGTAGCTGAGCTCATAGGCGGAGTTGGCCATCATGTCAGGGGTGAATTGAGTGAACTGTGCGGGCCCCAGAGAGTCACGCTTTCCCTCAGTGTTCCGTTACACTGGAGTTCTACAAGTTCCATCTGCATGTTTGTTGAAGCTTTCTCCATGTCAACTGCAAATGGACTTGTTAGCAGTTCAAAGTTAAATATTTGGGCTTCAAAGTTGGCAAAACACTGCGTACACTCGTGTGTGTCCAGTTTAAAAGCAAAAGGTGCAGATGGAAACCTAGTCTGTAATTTTTTATTTATTTATTTTTGGCAACATGGGCATAAGTGGCATAAGTTACCTTTTTGCATCTGCGCCTCCCACCATCCAGTCTGCACCAATTCACTCTTTTCGCTCCACATTGCAGGCAGGGAAAAGAGACACACAGCTTACCTCTGATGTCAGCAAACAGGCCCTCTGCCTCCCACCTGCTTTGAAAATCCCTGTTTTCAAAGTCCACATTTCATTTGGTCATTTTTGGGGTCAGGCTTGCTTAAATGTTGCTGTGCTGACCGATGTTTTTATCCGTTGATCACTGATCAATGTGTGATTGACGATGCGGAAAGCGGGTTAGTGCACAAGTCTATGTTGCAGTGCATAGTGGGATATATAGTATAAGTGGTGGGAGTGCTATTTACCCACGGGGCATTAATAATACCCATATGAAATTCTATTGTGGCCTGCAGGCCTTGAGTTTGACACGTGCTCTAACCAATCAGAGAGCTCCTTACATTTCAATGCATGGCTAATTTGCATTGCTTTTTCTTTAAGGACCAAAAGAGTCATGAAAATGCTAAATGAAGAAGTTTATTAATGCTGAATTAGAATTTTATTTTTAATTAGGTTGATAGTTCATTCAGAAATATTATAATTTAAATGATAAAATAATGAATTACTTTGTTGTCTAAAGAAATTAAAAAGTGATGAATTGTAAATGAATTTAGCAATGCCTAGTTTATTGCACGATTCATTATTAAATCACAAAATGCTTAATTTCCATGTCTGTGACTATCCTGGTCCTTAATATAAACTGAGCCCAAAAGTAAGGAAATTTGTGTTTGGTCAATTATTTCATTGTTGTAATCCTCTGGGGAATAAATCGTTAGAAAGCCTGTTTATGTCCTCTTAAATGGTGCAGCATTAAGGAAAATGCATTTGTGGGTTAAGCAGCAGAGCTGAGTATGTGAGTGATGCTCATGAAAAAACATTTTCTCTGCCAGTGCCAAACAGCTTATTTTGTTATTGACTTTTTTTGAGCTTCTGGTATTCCAGTACTGACAATCAGGCTTTTCATCATTGGAGTCATTCAATGCAGAGAGATGTCAAGATGAGATTCTGCAACCAGTAGCAATCCCATATCTCCACAGTCTGGGACCAAACTCCAAGACAAGAAGGCTCGCCCCAAAAGAGCAGGGTTTATCAGAGACTACCTTCAGAATTTTGGAGTGGAGAGGATGGAAATGCCTGCCTGTAATCCTGACCACATTCAACACCTGGGCTCAGCTTTCTGTTCATGCAAGGGTGACGAGCAAAACCACATTGTCTGACTTGCGACAAATGCCGGTTGAAGAATGGGATGCCATCCCACAGCAGTGTGTGACCAGCAGGGGGAGGAGGTGTCAGGCTGTTGTGGCTGTGAACGGTTCTTCCACATTCTCCTGAGGCCCCTGTTTGTTAAAGTGAATACATTTTTAAATTTCCAATTTGTCTTCTTTCCTCAGACTTCAATTATATAATCAAATAAATTACACCAAAAAAGAGTCAATAGCAGAATAAGATGTTTGGCATCGTGAGAGAAAATCTGGCAAGTTTTTCATGGGCAGAATCCACATACGCTACTGTTCTGCTCAACCCACAAATGCATTTTCCTTACAAATGTGGCACCATTTAAGTGGAAACAAACAGGCTTTCCAACAGAATCATTTATTTACAAGATTTATTTATTTCTTACTTTTTGTGCCAAGTTTAGATATGTAGTGGTGGCAGTGTTGTGTCATTTCTAGCTTTTTCTAGCTTTTTTTTTCCAGTTGTTGGGATAAAGTTGGTCTCTCTGTTTGTATCCTTATCTGTCTTTTGTGACATAGATCTCCCAGCACATCTTATTCAGGATCTTCTTCCTCACCTGACTATATGTCAGCTGGATGAGCTTCAGCCTGCCCTCAATCAGAGAGGTATGACCTGTGATTTGAAGTTCAGAGAGGGTGTTGTGTGTATCTTTTTTTTTTTTTGCTGCTCATAGACATGTTATGGTCATGTTTTTGTTTGCTTTTTTCCAGGGATATCCACTCTCTCTGGATGGGTTGGAGTCTTACAGGACATCGGTAGCCCTGACTACGTAGGTGTAAAAGCTTCTTTAATCTGTTGACATGTAGTGACTATTTAGAAATAAAATGTAATGTTTCTTCTGTTTTACATTTCAGGCAGTGGACTTCCACACAGAAGAAGCAGCCAAACATGAAGTTATGAGAACACTTTTCCCACTTGTGTTGTATGGCTTCAAGAACAACTACATCAACAGAAACTGGAACAATTTGAACACTCCCTCCTTCCTGTGGGCTGCAGCCAAGTGTATCAAACATTTTATGCTTCTTGCAAGTGTGCCTGAGGGCCTTTGTAGTTTGACTGCAGAGCAGCAACCTCTTCTAAACCTCTTACAGAAGCAAATCCAGAGTATTAGAATATCTCAGTCTGTTTATATGTCGAAACAAGATACACAAATTGTATTGTATATCCTCCACCGCCTGATAGATCATGGGCTGGCTACAAAACTTGTTGTTGATGTGCAGTGTCCTATCATGTTGGCCTGGCTCCTCCATGAAAGGGGATGTCAGTATGTAGACCCGTCGCTCAATAACCTAATACACAGTAATAGAGGAAACTGTATTACACAAGCTGCTTCAGCCAGTTTGCAGGAGGTCAGCAGCTGTGCAGGTCTTGAGACCAGGTCTTCACATGGTCAGGATTATGATGTCAGACCATGCAAATATTTAAAGCTGAATTCTGTCAGGGAGGAGGCATCGGGAGAATTTCCTGTGGACCTGCAGTCTCTCTGTAGAACTTTTACTCCATGTGAAAGTCCCTTGGCAGTGGCTTGTCCTCGAGGACAGATAAATTCTCTGGAGATCAGGAAGTGTGGGTCAAACTTCCTCAAGGTCCTGAATGCTGCCCTGCCCACATTTTTCTGCCTTCGCTCTCTGACTCTTCAAAGAATTCGTAAGTTTGCTTCTCATGTGCCAGTGTTTTTAGGATGGGTTCATGGGGCACTTTAGCCTTAGTATCATGTATCTGTGCTTTTACAATACCTGTAACAATAGCTGTGTTTTCTTGCTGCCTACTATTTCTCACAGGAACTGTCATGGAACAGAATGGCAGGAAAGGAAAAATAATCAGGGTTTTGCAATGACCCAGTCAAAGTCTAGATATCAGTCCAACTGAAGTGCCGGGATCTTAAGAGAGCAGTGCATAAACAAATGGCCACAAACCCCATTCCTACAAGAAAGTCTTACCATTAATTAATGCATTCATTTTAAATGTGATTAATTTAATAAACTACTTACTACAGACCTTTTAGGTGACAGTAATTAAACCATCAATTAAAAGACTTTTAGTTGACCCAGCTGTCTTAGCTAATTATAGACCTATTTTTAACCTTCCTTTTTATTTACAAAAAATTTGAAAGAGTAGTTGTACAACAGCTGGGTATCATCTGCAAAGAAATGGCTTATTTGAAGAGTTACTGTCAGGATTTGGAGTGCAACATAGCACAGAAGCAGCACTAATAAAGGTTTTGAATGATCGTATGGCCTTTGACATTGGACTCATGCCTCTGCTTGTCCTGCTAAACCCCAATGCAGCATTTGATACCACTGACAGCAATATTTTACTGCAGTTCGATTAGAACTTTGAAACACGCCGTCGGCATTAAAGAAAAGTTTAATTAGTCAATTCCACCACAGGATTTTTCCCATGCTATAGGATCATTTAGAGGGATCCACTTTAGACTTCAAACTGAAGCAATTATTGCAGGGTCAACATTAAATATTTGCCATATTGCATTATTTGAATTTATTACATTCTTTGAATAACAGCAGATATGATCTGTTTTTTAATTCTCCTGATATAAAGTGGGAGGATATTGACATAATACTGTCTGTGCATCCCAGCTTCTGGCACATCTTTGAAATTTTTTCAACAAAAATTTCAAAGATGTGCAACACAATATTCATAATTCTGGATGTTTACCCTTTGGTTGTATTTATCTGGAGAGTAAACAACATGGAAGATTAGCTAATGGTATTCATGGTCAATGTTGGGTTATGTCAAAGGTAGCAGACATCAAATTAAATTTAAGGTGGTGATGCTGATCAGGTTTACTCACTCAATTCCATCTTTATACACTGAACAAAAAAAAAAATTAAAGGAACACTTTTTAACCTCCCGTGCAAAATAAAGCAGGAGGATGATGTTATACCATCCTGTCCGTCCATCCTCTTATTATATGCAGCCTCTTTCGCATGCCTGATTGGCTTAGCCTAATCATGTGATCATATTATGCCATGTTACTGGCTATACCTACTTGATCATTATTGACTGAAATGGAGAAAGTAGGGATTGCTAGTAACTGAGCAAGGTCACTGAACATCTGGCAGTAGCTAGGTAGTGAGAAACTGGAGAATCCCAAATTTCCAGGAAAAGAGCCAGTTTGTTTATATAGCAACATCAGTTCTAGGCAGCAGCCTTGTTGATTAGCCTGTGAAGCCAACTTCTTATTGGCTGAGCATTGTCTGTCATGCCTACTGATGAGCAATATTGCTGAAGTGTAAACATTATTGCAGTATGTTTGGTTGTCTTATGATTATTGTGCTGTTATACATAATCCACTGATATTAGCAGATTATATAATATGGGTGCATTATCTAGCAACATTCCTGTACACACAATTGTCATGTCCTCCAAATCAGGGAAAAATTGTTTTGTAGAAGGTAATAAGATATCTGCTGAAGGGTTTTCTGGACTTCTAAATTTATTTTGTATTTTTATTAATGGATATCCTGATTGGTGATGGGTCTTGTTTGTTTTGACTATGCAGCAGCCTTTAGCGACTTTGATGTATTGTCCCTGGCCAGAGCCCTGAAACTCCTGTCTGACAGCTCCCGCAACTGCATCACTGACCTGAGCATCAGCGTTCTGCCAAACTCCAGGTTTGTTGAGATTCTGCTGGACTCAAGCCCCAACTTGACATCCCTGCATGTGGAGATCCTTACAGTGACGTGGGGACCATTTTTCTCACTAGATCGTCCCAGGTCTGCAGAGCCAGACATGCCTAAGCTACAAACAAAAGGTGCTTCATGTTGTATGCAAACAAATACCAGCTTTATATTCTAATCTCCTAAATGTTGTTATTATTGTTGTTTTAATGATTAATCACCTGATTGTGATTAAGGTGAATTAATCCCACTAGTTTGAGTCTGTATTCAAATACTGGACTATTTTCAGCAAAGTTACAAACTGAGTTAGTTATCAAATCACACAGCATGCCTTCGCTCCCCATGTACATAAATAACCTTTGACCCTTTCTTTAGTCTACTTGTCCTTCCATTGACCACTTTAGGAAATTAACAGCATTCACATGATTGTTCTCCAGATCTTTTTTAACTCCTCCTGCGCCGTTTATCCTACAGAAACTATTCTGGTATCAATACGTTCAGCTTTTTCTGGAGAAGTGTGCTATTGCTTTTCTGTAACTTTTATACTTTTTATAATATTTAACTTTTTATGAATTTTATTGTTGCCATTTGGATGGAGAAAGCTTCAATCCTCTTCAAACCCACCCTGCTTTGAGAGTTAACTACTTCAACATACTTTCAGCTAGAGAAAAAAATTGAACTTTAAACAGGTCCCAAGACCTTGAACTATTCAGGTATCACTCTGTTGATATCTTTCTTGGTTTTTAAACTTTTTTTTTTTTTTTTTTTTTAACCCCACACATTTTGGTCTACCCACACAATTCATACTTCAAATTGTAGCTATGGTTGTGCTCTTTAAGAAAACAACCTTTTCAAAACTCTTGTGGACAGACTATGCAACATCAACACTCATATGGTTTATTGGGCTTCTCCTATCTCATCTTTACTTTTTAAATTTTCAGTTATCAGCCGTTATAAATGCCAATACCAAAATATTGTCAAAATAGCTAATATATGCCAAAATATTGACTGGGCTCTGTTTACTTTACATTTGTAATTTTTTGGCTTTGTGTGAATAAATTAATGTTGAAGTTTGTAACACATATAAGTGCATGAATGAACACTGAATTTTTTTTTTTAATATTATGTTTCAAGCTAATGTGTCCTTTCCCTAAACTTCTCTCAGCAGAGTTCCCCCTGGAGAAGCTAACAGTCAAAGTAGCTGAACTGCAGACAGATGTGCACTTCATGATATTTTTGCTGAGACGGTGTCCGTATCTCACCTTTCTTCACGTAGCTGAGGATGAGATTACCCACAGGCTTCTCTCAAAGCCCATTTCTCACCACAATTTCAGGTAATGTGTCACATCAGTGTACAAGATTCAGCACAGCTTGAATGTCCAAGTCTTGTGAAGACAAAGCTTCAGTGAAGAAATTTTCTGCCCTGCATACATAGATAAAAATTCTAATAATAATAAATTAGTAATTATAAATTATAATAAAATAATAACTATAGTGCTGTTCAAAGTATAGAGCAGGGATCAGTGATAACAGATATGAGCTGATGTGGTCTGGCATAATGATCAGATGATTTTATCAAAAAAAATATGCAGGGCATAGATTGGATTTTATTTAAAAAAACAACAACAACAACAAAAATGCCAAAGAACACAAACAAAAAGTACGATACAGGCTCCTGAAATTTAATTTTTTACACATATGATGTTTTGCAATTGAAGAACTGTCAATCTTCTCCAGAGGGCTGACTGTGTTTCTACATTCACTAATTTCTGTACACAGATTCAGAATCAGTCCAGCCAAAATGTTTGTTATTGGAAGCGGTCTGGTTTTATATTCAAAGTAGTATTTGCAGGTATGCAGTCTGTATGGAGAGTGTAAAAGACATGACTTGATCAAAATGCAGTCTCAAAACCACTGGCTTTCTTCTGACATTGATTTAACTGGCAACTGGCATAATGGCCTACTTGCCTCCTGGCTACACTACAATAGTATTGTTCTCAGAGGTTAAGTCAACAGATGATGTTTTGCTCCCCAGATCTGGAGTTTATAGCACTGAAATGCAGACCATTCTGCCTCAGGAGTTTACAGCGGTGTTCCTCACTGCTCTTTACATTCCGCCACAAGCTAACGTAATCACACCAGTCTGAAAACTGTGATGCCAAGACTCCACCAGTTTATTGATTTCCCGACCAGTGGAAGCAATGCCTTGGAACAAGTCTATTGTAACATACCAAAGTGTTACAAAGGGACCCCCTTCCCCCACCTTGGCCGGTCCAACCACATCAGCCTTCTTCTAACTCCTGCATACACACCACTCATTGCAAGAATGAAGCCCACAGTCCACACCATCAGGGTCTGGCCAGAAGTAGCTTTGGACAGACTACAGGCCTGCTTTGAGGACACTGCTAGGGAGCTTTTAAAATGGACTTCCACTCACAACAACCACACACAGACCTCAACACCTACACCTCATCCGTAATGGATTACATCACCTTCTGCATGGACAGTGTGGCCACACAGTGGACAGTACAGACACTCCCCAACCATAAGCCATGGATGATTGGTGCTGTTGTCAGTCTGCTGAGGGCCTGCAATGCTACTTTCTGCTCAGGTGATGGATAGGCCTACAGAACAGCTAGGTCCAAACTGAGGAAAGGCATCAAGGAAGTGAAGCACTGATAAAAAGCGCATCGAGGAGCACTTCAACAGCACTGACTCCCGAGGCGTGTGGCAGGGCATCAAAAACATCACTGGCTACAACAGTTCCCACACCAGCCATGAGGTGAGATGGACCCTGCAGCACATCAACCCTAAAAAGACTACTGGAACTGACAGAGTTCCAGGACGGGTTCTGAAGCACTGCGCAGGGGAGCTGACAGCCATGCTCACAGACCTGTTTAATATCTCCCTGGAGCAGCCCTCCATCCCCACATGCCTCAAGTCAGCCAGCACTAGTTTGAAGCTATTCTTTGTTTGTAAGTAATGCTGCCTTCAACACTATCTCCCGCCCAAACTCACCACCAAGCTGGACCTCCTGGGCCTCAACACACACCTGAGCAGCTGGGTCCTGGACTTCCTCACCAGCAGACCACAGACTGTGCGCATGGGGAAGCGGGTCTCCTCCAGCATCACCCTGAACACCGGGACACCACGGGGCTGTGTTGATCCCCTTCCTCCTGTCCCTCTGCACACAAGACTGCAAAAACCACCCACAAGACCAACACCATCGTAAAGTTTGCAGATGACACCATCGTGTTTGGCAGGATTACATCCAGCGATAAAAGGCTGCCTACAGAACAGAGAGCACAACTCCCGCAACAACTGCTGGTGAGCTTCTACAGGTCAGCCATCGAGTCTGTCCTTACATGCTGCATCTCAGTATGGTACTCTGGTTGCACTGCAGACAACAGGAAAGCTCTCCAGCGCATCATCAAGGCTGCTGAGAGGACCACCAGCACCCAGCTCCCCAGACTAGAGGGACATATACAGGACCTGCAGCAGCATTCGGGTCACAGCCATAGTCAGGGACAGCACACATCCCCGGACACTGCCTCTTCACCCCCCTGCCATCTGGGAGGCGCTGCAGGACACTGTCCACCTGGACCACAAGACTGAAAAACAGCTTTTACCTTAGAGCTGTCACACTACTGAACACTGACAATTTCAAATCCAACAGACTAATAGCTCCACCTTCACATCCACTGGACCATTTTAGCACACTGCACTAAATTTTTTGTAAATAAACCATTTATTGCTATTTTCACAGTAAATACCAGATCCTTATTTATCCCATTTATATATTTATTTCTATTTTGTATTTATTATGTTGGCACCTGGAGGATGGCTCCAACAAAATTTCATTGTAGTGTGCAATGACAATAATGATATCTTATCTCATCTTAAACAGATATTTTGGCCTTTGCTGGTCTGTCTCTGAACCTAGTGTGCTCTGAATTGGTGTCAGTAACATATTTACCTTTTTTAGAGTCAAATTGTTGCTTGAGGGTCCTCAACTTGGAGGACATGAAGCTGTCTGATTGCCTCCCTGACATCCTAAATCTATTGAGGGACTGCAGGCTGGAAGGTAAGAAAAGGAAACTCAAACTCAAAATGTGAATTCAAAGTGTATATATGCTCCTCTTTTCTCTCTTGTCTTTCAGTCGTCACCAGTTGTGGAAGATAGCATTCCCCCCCAGCCTGGTTGTGTCTGTTTATGTTCCTCTTGGGGTTCTTTCTCTAATGTAGAGTGTTACATTACCATACATTACAATTAAAAAGAATCTTGAGATAACCGTTGTTGTGACCTGGTGCTATATAAATAAAACTGAATTGAAGAAATGCCATTATTTAGATTTCAGGTTAAAACAAACCAATGTTAAGATACAGTAAGCTGAAAAATTGTGCTGTACACACAGTAACAGCCTTGAATACAAATGTGGTTAACGTGACATGCTTTCATATCTAACTAACAGACACTTTGCAAAGTTCTTCTTTTTTTTTTTTGAGCGTACATAGGTGACTGAATTTATCTCCATCAGTGTTCTTTCAGGTCTGAAACAGAACAGGTCATGCTTGATCATTATCACTGAACCAAGTCCAGACTGGAATTTTTTATTATTTCTTCTGCTCTTTCAGAGCTGCACTTGAATGACTGCCGCCTCCTGGAGAACTGTAGTGACAAAGAAGAGAGTCTGCGGCAGCTTGTGGTTGCTCTGAAGGCAGTACCTACTCTCCACACACTGAGCCTGGCTCAAAATCGCCTTGGTAAGCATAATCATTAAACACTGCTAAAAAAAATATTAAAGGAACCATTTTTAGTATAGCATCAAGTCAGTTAAACTTCTGGGATGTTGATTCAGTCAGTTAAGTAGCAGAGGGGGTCGTTAGTCAGTTTCAGTTGCTTTGGCGTTAATGAAATTAATTGGTGCACTAGAGGGACAACAATGAGACAACCTCCCAAAACAGGAATGGTTTTAAAAGTAGAAGTCACAGACATTTTTTCCCTCCTCACCTTTTCTGATTATGTTTTGCATTTGGCTGCGGTCAGTGTCACTACTTATAGCATGAGGTGATACCCGGGCCCTGCGGAGGTTGCACAGGTAGTCCAACTTCTCCAGGATGGCACATTAAGACGTATTATTGCCAGAAGGTTTCCTGTGTCTCCTAGCAAAGTCTTAAGAGCATGGAGGAGATGGAGCCTGTGGATTTCAATTGATATTTTCTGTAGAGTACCAGAACTGGCAGCCCTCTGCTTTTCACGGATAAGAACAGGTTCACCCTGATGTGAAATGGTCTGTTCTGTATGACCATTACTGATGTGGGGCAGTAATGGTCTGAGGAGACATATCCATGGAGGGATGCACAGACCTCAATAGGCTGGGCAACAGCTCCCAGACTGCCATTAGGTATTGGGAATAAAATCCTTGGACCCACTATCAGACCCTGTGCCCATGCGGTGGGTCCTGGGTTCCTCCAGGTGCACGACTGATGCGGTAAGGGTATGCAGGCAGTTCCTGGAGGCTGAAGGAAATGACACTATTGACTGGCCCCCATGCTCACCTGACCTAAATCCAATTGAACACCTCTGGGACATTATGTTTTGGTCCATCTGACTCCACCATGTTGCACCTCAGACTGGCCAGGAGCTCAGTCGTGCCCTGGTCGAGATCTGGGAGGAGATCTGGCAGGAAACCATGTGTTGTCTCATTGGGAGCATGCCCTGATGTTGTCAGGCATACATACAAGTCCCATTTTGAGTTGCTGCAAAAGATTAGCGTGCCACATCATTTTTTCCACTTTGATTTTCAGGGTGTCTTTGAATTGAGCTTTTTGTTGACTGATAATTCTATCAAACAATGTGGCATCCTTTTGTCCTAACTCAATATCAAGTAGACATCAACATAAATATCAAATATAAATATCATTGAGATCTAACAGACACTTTTCAAAGTGTTCCTTCAATTATTTTGAGCAGTGTATTTCTTATCTATTCTACTACACTAATCCTTCAGTGATAAGCAGTTAGTTGCCAGTAGCTTTTGGGCTCACGTGTTTCTTTTTTTCCCCAGTACATTATGAGATTAGAAAGCAAATGGAATCATTCAAACTAACATCACTGCTTGTGTCAACAGCTAAGTACACATGTGTGTTGGTAGAGCTCTTCTCAGGATCCTCACCTAGCTCGGTGAAACGACTTGACATCAGGTAAGAGCTGAGCACCAGCAACTTATTTTAAGGTCAGCAAGGAAAAATTCAGAAGGCTGTACATGAGGGACTTTTCAGTGTTATGTGAAATATTCTAATAGTACCTTTCATTTAATGTTAATTTTTAATATTAAAAAATATTTAATTTAAATTTCATAAAACAACCTTGATCACAATAATAATTATCAAGCGAATCTAACTGCATCACTTTATATAAAGTGTGTGTATGTATATATATAGTATATATATATAAAATTGTAATTTTTTGTGAAGAATCAACAACAAGTGGGACACAATCGTGAAGTGGAATGAAATTTATTGGATGTGTCAAAATTTTTTAACAAATAAAAAACTGAAAAGTGGGGCGTGCTATATTATTCGGCCCCTTTACTTTCAGTGCAGCAAACTGACTCCAGAAGTTCAGTGAGGATCTCTGAATGATCCAATGTTGTCCCAAATGGCTGATGATGATAAATAGAATCCACCTGTGTGTAATCAAGTCTCCGTATAAATGCACCTGCTCTGTGATAGTCTCAGGGTTCTGTTCCAAGTGCAGAGAGCATCATGAAGACCAAGGAACACACCAGGCAGGTCCGAGATACTGTTGTGGAGAAGTTTAAAGCCGGATTTGGATACAAAAAGATTTCCCAAGCTTTAAACATCTCAAGGAGCACTGTGCAAGCAATCATATTGAAATGGAAGGAGTATCAGACCACTGCAAATCTACCAAGACCCGGCCGTCCCTCTAAACTTTCATCTCAAACAAGGAGAAGACTGATCAGAGATGCAGCCAAGAGGCCCATGATCACTCTGGATGAACTGCAGAGATCTACAGCTGAGGTGGGAGAGTCTGTCCATAGGACAACAATCAGTCGTACACTGCACAAATCTGGCCTTCATGGAAGAGTGGCAAGAAGAAAGCCATTTCTCAAAGAGATCCATAAAAAGTCTTGTTTAAAGTTTGCCACAAGCCACCTGGGAGACACACCAAACATGTGGAAGAAGGTGCTCTGGTCAGATGAAACCAAAATCCAACTGTTTGGCCACAATGCAAAACGATATGTTTGGCGTAAAAGCAACACAGCTCATCACCCTGAACACACCATCCCCACTGTCAAACATGGTGGTGGCAGCATCATGGTTTGGGCCTGCTTTTCGTCAGCAGGGACAGGGAAGATGGTCAAAATTGATGGGAAGATGGATGGGGCCAAATACAGGAGCATTCTGGAAGAAAACCTGTTGGAGTCTGCAAGAGACCTGAGACTGGGACGGAGATTTATCTTCCAACAAGACAATGACCCAAAACATAAAGCCAAATCTACAATGGAATGGTTCACAAATAAACGTATCCAGGTGTTGGAATGGCCAAGTCAAAGTCCAGACCTGAATCCAATGGAGAATCTGTGGAAAGAGCTGAAGACTGCTGTTCACAAACGCTCTCCATCCAACCTCACTGAGCTCCAGCTGTTTTGCAAGGAAGAATGGGCGAGAATTTCAGTCTCTCGATGTGCAAAACTGATAGAGACATACCCCATATATATATATATATATATATATATATATATATATATATATATATATATATATATATATATATATATATACATATACATACATACATATATATATATATTATATTATAACACCATAAGGACTATGTTTTCTTACAACAGTGCTGTATCTATTGTAGGGTGTGGTGAGGACCACACCCTACAGATAAACAATAACGCATAACATATTACAGCACATTATTATTAAACAAAAAAAAGCCAATACTTCATTAGATACACCTATTCAATGGATATTATCAGCCAGTCACGTGGCAGTAACCCAGTGCCACTTCTGTCAGCTGAAAAATACTAATTTGACAATAGCCTGCCTATCAGTTGCTCAGTGTTCCAGCCCTCTTTAATCCCTGTCTATACCCATTTTTCTGTTTAGGTGTGGAGGCAAAGTCACCCATCTACAATGTAGGCAGCAGCAAAGAGGGCCGTTTAAGTTGAAATAAAGTTTGTGGTCCCTTGTATTGTTTTATTACGATGTTAATATGAGGTTCAGTTCCTTGAAAAAGAAAAAAAGCTGGTTAATCGTCCTCCAAAGAGGTGCTTTTTAGCTTTATAGTCTGAGTATATTTCAGAGTCATTACTTTTACATGAGTAAATATCTTGAGTCAGTACTTCAGCTTTTACCAGAGGAACACAAGTAGCAATACTTCTGTGTAAGTGACGGACTGGTGTACTTTTACCACCTCTGCACTTTATGATCATTATGTCCAATTTATTTTATGCTGACGACTGCGTGCTTTGCTTCCATGCTGCAGACTGAATTTTCCAACACCACTTCAGCCAGTTTTCCGGTTGGGGGAACATTTCTTTCAGGAAAATAATCAGAGGTCATGAAAACTCTAAATGTGGGATCCTGCAAGCACTCACGTCACTGAGAGGAAATCCTGCCGCCTGCAAAACATATAGAAAGATATAGAGCAACAACACCATGACGTGTCTGATGTTAGTCCAGCTCACCTTCGTTTTTTTTAGTCTGTTAAAGTGTGACAGATTTTTAACATGACCTCTGCTGCCGATCCCAACATTAAAATACTCTGTGGTTGAGTCTAAAAATATCAAGTATATACTAAGATGAAAACAATAGTGCGTCCTATCCTGTTACTTTTCATTATATCTAAATAAAAACTTTTATTTTTGACTTTTGGATGTATCTAAGTGTTGGATTGAATGAAGGAGTTGTAGTGGTAGTTATTTTAAATGTTACTTTGCATCATCTTTTTAATGTGCTGTCTTTCATGCAGCTCAAACTTCATTCAGGCTGCTGAGCTACAGGAGTTTGCCGAGAGATTGAGGACACATCACCCCGTGCATCGGCTGACCCTTGACCTCCGGAAAAACCCCGGAGATCGGGACCCTGCCACATGGAACATGGCACTTAAGATACTCCGCCCATTCTGTATTGTGCTGTTTGAAGGATGGAAATCCACCAACCCCATGGTAGACCACGTGAGCAACATGTGAACACATCTACGAAAGAATCAAATATTCCATGCAGGAGAGACATGTAAGAGTAAAAATTCAGGACTTTCTGGAAAACTCTTTTTTTCTTTCTCTTTTTGCCCCAGCGGGGGGTGACTGTGGTTACTTTAACATTGTTTGCTATGAATTCCCAGGCAGAATGTTTAAGAAAGGCCTCAGTCTCATGAAGTCATGCAGCACGAGTCCCTCTCAGCTGTCTGTCTGAAAGATTGAGTGTAGCGGTGATTCTAAAAGAGTTTGAATCCAAAACTGTGTCTCAGCTGAGCTCTGAGGGTTTAGAAGTTCAAAAGACACATGATTACAGAACACTGAGTGTTCTGCTTTATAATGAGATGTGTAACACCGTGTTAGTTTGCCATTTGAATTGTTTATTAAACCAGCATCTGTTACACTTCCAGAGTCTTCTTTCAGCGTGAGTGACAGTGGACCATTAGGTACAACTGAAAACCCGGAGCGCAGTCTTCTCTTAAGCTTCATTTTTTACCACTGGCTACCCATTCATTAGTAGGAACCAATAGAAAAAAAAAATCTAAATTTATTTGAAAGAGCTTCAAATAATTATGGGATTTTTAAATTCTAAAAACATGTCTTTATTGTTAATTCAGATTATTTTCCTATTGTCACATAAATTCAAGTTGAAGAGAGCAAAAACCCTACATCTGCATGCTAACTGGTTGATTTGTTGGGTCTATCTACAACCATCTGTTACCTAAAACACAAACACGCACAGTCAGTCTGGCCCTCCATGAAGTTTCTTGCCTACTAAATGGTTTCACATGAAATCAAAACAAACATTTGGATGTGTTCATACTTTATTTATTTTTTTAAAAAAAAGGGTTTTGTCTTTAATTTTAATGGTGAAATCTGACATTTTTAAATATTAAAACCTTTTTACTTGTAGCATGTAAGTAGGTGGTAGTGTGTCGTGACATCTGACCTGGATGGGGAGCACTAGCTAGTTACTTTTTACTGTCCTTCTTATTTTCAAGGATTAGCTCAGTTTTGTCACAAGTTAGTCTTTAAGGTTTGAATGAGGAGTCAACAACTTCAGCTAAGTTAATTCAGTAGGCTACCATGTCTCAATTTATGGGACATAAAGGGGAGAAGCTGCACTTATACTTTTACATCTTCCAGGTTTGGAGACTGGAAGATGTACAAACCAAAAACAAGTAAAAATGTGTTTTTAATGAAGAGAATAAGACACATTGTCTTCTTTCAGACGGCGCATTTTGAAAGTTTTTCATTGTCAGAAATTGCTGCATATTTTGAGATAATTCCTTACTGGCATACAAACATTACATTTCAGAAAACCTTTGTAATACGTACTGTTTGTCTTAATCTAAGTAATCAGCTGGGGGAATTTTCATGGTGATGTCGATTAGTGAGTATTTTATCCATTACAAAACTGGTTTCTTATAAAAGTGGATGAAATCCATGATAGATATCGTTAGAGGCTCCACTTCAGCAGGACATACGTATCGTATGCAGCTAACTTTCCCTTTTTTTGTTCATATAGAAAACTTCATTCCTTAATACATGTTGAAAATGTACTCTTTCTGGCTTTTGATGGTAGGTTCCTTGTTTCTTTTGGATTCCAAAAGCTCCTTTGTCAAACCTCTATGTTCAAAAAAATTTTGATCCAGATTTTTGTTCTGCCAATTAGCATATATTTAGATAGGTAGAACCTCAAAGTTGAACATATTTACAGTACGTTGTAATATAATATGCAACTAATTGAGTTGCACTTGATAAGCTAGAGATGTTTCGGGGTGACAAAAGTTTTACTATAATCCACTCTGCCTTCTGAAGATGTCAATATGTGTATGTTGCTCATATTTGTGCAACTCAACACATCTTATCTCTGTATGAGATGGGATGTGTTATTGTTATTGCCCAATCATTGTAATACTTTAAACAGATTTTTAGCTGGATCCAAAGACACTTTGTGGCAATCATACCACAGCATTTTCCTGTTGTATTACAAGTCATGGTGAAAAAGAAAGTATACCTTTTGTCAGTTCTAAGGTTTACATATCAGGGCATAATAAAAATGATCTACTTCTTATTAGGTCTTAAAATTAGGTAATTGCAACCTCAGATGAACAACAACCAATGCACCATGCCAATAAAAAACAGCCTACATGCAGTGTGTGAAAAAACTAGGCACACCCCATGTACCTAGTTTCTCCACAGGCTAGCTTATAGAAACAAGTTTAGCAGCAGTAACTTCAAAATCATTTGCTGTATGGCTTTCTCACATCCTTGCGGATGAATTTCATCCTACTCTTATTTACATTTACTTCACTTCATGAGGTTTGCAGGCATTCAACTCTTAATGTCCCACTTAGACTTTGACTGGACACTTGCAATACATTGATTATTTTCTTTAAGTCAGTCTGTCGATGTGCTGGTGTGCTTGGGCTCATTGTCCTTCTTGCATTGTTGTGGACCCAAATGTGGCTAAGTTTTAGCTGTTGGAAGATTGACCTCACATTTGATCTTAGAATACTTATACAGAGGTGTTCATGGTTGACTGAATCATTGCAAATCAAATCCAGATCATCACCCCGTAGTATAAAGTATGCTGTGTTTGGCTTTCTCCAAACGTGGCGCTTTGGCCAGACTGTCCCATTTGGTCTCATCTATCCAAGGAACATTAGCCCAGTTTGTTCAGATACAATCCAAGTCTTGCTGCCATTTTCGTTTCAGAGATGGTAAATGGACTGGTACTTATATAGGGCCTTTCTACCCTGTTCAAAGCACCTTCTACTGCAAATCTCATTTACCCAGTCACACATGTATACATACAGCACTTTTATCTATGCCTTGGTGCTTTCTGACACTTAACACATGCACAAGCACATCACTCTAATGGATGCATCAGGGACAACTTGGTGTTCAGTATCTTGCCCAAGGGTGCTTCAGCTTGCGAACCAGGCATCTGGAGCACTCCTTCCAATTGATAGATGACTCACATGGAGCCACAGCTGCCTTTATAAGAGAGAGACTTTCTTCTGACAGCATTTCTAAACATGCAATACTTTTTTTTCCTAATTGGACATGAATTTTAACATTTCACATGCTAAGTGAGGCCTGTAGAGTCTGCGATGTAGCTCTTGGGTTTTTGCAGTTTCTTTGAGCATTGCATGACCCAACCTTGGGGTGAATTTGCTGGAAACTCCACTCTTAGGAAGGTGTTAACACACCTGAATGCTCCAGACCAGCAATCAGCACCTGGCTGCTACTTTTCCTCTTAGTTCCTGAGGAATCAGTAAGGGTGTACTTAACTTATTTAACAACATTTAAACCAAAATGGGGAAGCAGTATGTGGAAAAACTGACAAATCATGTTTAGCAGTTCATCCGAGGTTTTATTTACCTAATTAAGAAATGCTAAGGAACAAATAATTATTATGTCCTGACGTGTAAAACCTACATTTGCCACAATTTGGAGACAGTTTGTTTACCCCCCCCCTTGGTTCTGCCTGAAGCTTCATTATTTGGAAGGGAACTTTTTCATAGGAAGGGGAAATTAAATTACATAAAGCATATTTAAGCTAAGTTGATAGTTAGCTCATTCCAGTAAGCTTTGCTCAGAAATTGCTCATGTAGCCCTGCAACAGACTACTGACCTGTCTGTCACTCTGACTGCCAGGATAGGTACCCCCCACCCCACCCCCGTAGTATCCATCTCATCTTAAAAACTGAGTGCCTTCTCCAGACAGATGTCGTCTTTGTGAAGTACGAATAACGAATATATCAGGTCTTTAAAACACTGTTTTCTAAAAAGGTCATGGTTAGAAACCTGTTAGAGAAGATGAGTTAAAATTGGCACTTTGATTACTGTAACAAAATCTACACTTGAATTAGACTTAAATAAAACACCCCCATCCACTGTTCCACAGCAATCTTCACTGTTACATGTGCTTCTTTTTTCTGTGTATATACTTCTTTTTACATAGTCTGTACAGTGTTAATGTACATTTTATCTACGTGGAGTGTGTAAGTCCAAGAGAATGAGCTGCACATTGTACACACCATGGCATTCATCCCATTTTACAAAGAAAATCATTCACTGAACCACAGAGTGACAGCGAGCGTTCATCAAGATTGTTTGAGTGTGTGCTTCTGTGAAGTGCTTGCCATAAACCTTTCACCTGTGTCACAGAAAAAAAAAAGAAATAGACCAAAACTAGTTAGAGTGAGATTCACAGTCAGACATCAGCATGTGTGAAAAAACATCCACACAATCATATGCAAACACACTTATGTAATAACACAAGCACTCAGTGGAACCTACAATACAATATCTTGGGAAGGCAGTAAAGAAATATCAAATAAATAGAAATAAATTAAGTCATAAAAAGATTGGGTTAAAAAACAAATATTTTAAATCTGTTAAATACTGCAAAAATTTCAAACACAATAAACAACAGTACTTGCTCATAGACAAAGAGCAAGTCACTGTTTACGATCTGTAAACAGTGACAGACAGGAAGACAGACATGCAGGCAGACAGCTAGACATATTCACAAATCATCAATGTGCAGAGAGGACTGGTGGACCTAGGTGGTGATGGTTGAGGACTTTTGCACTGTGGGGTGGGAGTGTTCTGGAAGAGCTGTCACTTCTCACTTCCCTGTCAGGAAGTATGTCAATGCAGTGCTATGTTTCATTATTGACACAACATTATTGGCAGTGCTGCTTACAGCTGCCTTCCTGAATTTGATGCTCATAGAGAGCTCAGGATCAGACAGCACCAAATGCTATGGCAGATTGGAAGGACATGAGCATTTCAGGATTCCCAAAAAGTGCAAAAATCAGTTTACATATTACAACCAAGGAGAAGTGACAACCTGTCATGGAGCCAAGGTAGTAGTCATTTACTAAATGTCTATTTTGTGTAGGGTTTGTGTTAGAGAACATGCACACCAGAAACCACCGCAGGTTACTGAGTATTTTGTTTGTCTTACTGTAACTGTATGGAGATAACATAGCTACTAACCATAAACAATGCAGGAAGAATTATCCTCCCACTTACAAAAAACTTATTTAGGTTTGCTTCCATAACATGTCTTCTTTCAGAATAGTGGCAAGAAGACATCCACAATACACATTTAGATATTTATTATAGAGTGTTATGTTATATATATTTATGGAAATTATTTTGTCATGAATAATTTCTCAAAAGTGAATTATCTCAGTGTTCAATATCATGCCCAAGGATACTTTACCACTGGAAGTTTGGGGGATTGATTTCCAGCTTCTCCTGTCCATGTGTCAAACGACCTGCTCTACCACCTGAACCACAGCCACCCCAACACTACACAGTATTCCCAGTGATGGTGGTCTCCCATCCCAACCCTGCTTAGCTTCCGAGATGAGACAAGGTTGGGAATGCTAAGGGTGGTATGTCCGTAAGTTAAGTGTATATATATATATATATATATGGATCATATATATGTATATATGAGGAGAGCGAGGTGTATGTGCATGATGCACAAACATAGATATAGATAAAAACTAGAAAAAATGCAGATCTTTAATCATAAAGTGCAGTTTCACCTGAAAATTAATGGAATTTTACGATAGAGGGATGTTTTTTCCTCCAATAGCACTCCCATATACCAAAGTGTTTTATTCTTAAGTTTTTATTCTTAAATTTTTTACAGATAGAAGGCTTTGTATTTATTATTCAGAGCCGTTTACAGACTATTTCATTCCTAAAAACATGGTGAAGGAGACAGTTTTGCAGAAGAAAAAAATTAACTGGTGATGAAAATGTTTTCCGCATTCGTCTGTACTGTCTCACCTTAAATACACAGACATTTACCTACACATCTTGCCCGTTCTGGCCTGCAAGTTCACAATATACTGTCGTCTGAGTTTGCAGACAGTAATTCAGGTGTAAAACATCTCTTTTGAGGGAATTCCAGACTTTTTTGGGATCTGCATGTGTGAAATAACTTGCTAAACAGTGAGCCACGTAAACAGCCAATTTTTTTTCATGACGTAGCATGCCTACCTCATATGTGTAGAATGTACAACAATTGTAGCAGTCAGAGTGGAGCACTCTACTCTGTCATATTGCAAAACACAACAAGAGCTCTGTGATCTAGTGTTCATGTTCTCTTCACCAAACGTCCAGTTAGCCAGAAGGACCTGTCATAGATGTTTAAAGTGTGTCTGATTGCCGACAGGCTTCAGCTCAGATGTTTTTCTTATAGCACAAGTGTGCCATCTTGAGGCAGGATCCAAAATAGCCTTCTGTCCCACAAACAGGCTGAACAGAACAGCAGCAAACAATCTTCACAATGTTTTCAGCTGCCACGACTTGGCCCGATCTCGATACAGGTGATCTATACTGCTCTATAACTGTTCAGAGAAGGCAGAAAGTGGACACTGTAATGAAAGTGTATGTTGAAGCAGGAGAAAATAAAGAGAAACATTATGCAATGTACAACAAAGAGACTGGCTTTAAAATAAAACCAAAATAAACTGAATCCTCTTCCTTTACTCTGTCTATAATGTAGAAATGTATGTGAAGGCACACACAGTATTGTCATGTGAAAACCTCATCGTGATAATATCAACTACAAATGTCAATTACATCTGGAGAAACAAAAATAGCGGGTTCAACTGAAAATACTGAGTGGAGTAACTCAAATCAAGGCAGTTTGTGTTACTTTTAGGAAAGTAAACATGTTGGAGATGCAACATTCAGCAGCAATGTGTGTCTGATATTCCTGTGCTGGGCGACTGTGCAAGGTGGTGTGGAAGAGCAGGTTAAAGGGCGCGCAGAGGAAGCAGGCGGTAAAGTATGGAGAGTAAATGTGTGCAGCTGGGGCTTATAGGATTCCATCCATGAAAACTGGTGTTCTGGTCCGCTGGATGAGCATCCTCGGATGAAGGACATCTCCTTGCGAGCATTCTCAAAGCATCACCCTGGGGTCATCGGACTGGCACCGCAGACGATTGGGAGCCACAACCATGGCTGGAGGTTGTTCACATCCATCTTGGTGATGGCCACATTGGCAGGCTGGGCAAATACCTAGACCCACATGGAAAGCTGTTAATTACATTTTAAGGTCTTAAGCATGCTATGAAGATTTAACAGGCATAGTAATACAGTGTTGGAAAAAGATAATGCAAGCTCCTATCTAATAATGAATTTAATGCAGCAACATCTTGTAAAAAAGTTGGGACAGTGACTTCCGACACTGCAGCTGCAGCTTCCAATCTTTTAGGAACTTGAGGAGACCAACTGCTGTACTTTTTGAAAGCCAAATGTTTTCATATACTTACTTCATATAAGATTTCAGCTGCTCAATAATTCTGCTCAAAGGCCTCTGTTGTTTTATTTTTTGTCAAAATGAACTAAATGTTTTCAGCATTAACAGACAGACCAATTTAGCATATCTTTTAAGCCATACAGCGATAATATGTGCAGAATTGAAATCACCAAAACATCATGTAGAGGGAAATATGTTGCTCAGAAACCTTATACATCATTCAGAAAACAATGCTGGCTTTGAAATGTGCAATCACTAGAGATGGTCATTCTCCTGTGGACTGCTCCAAACCACTTTTCGATGTACCCAGCCTTCATGGGGTCCCTGAATGGGGTGCTGGAAGGTGCCCCACCTGGGGTACTTCACAATGTGACCTGGAGAGTGTGTTCTTGGGATTAACGGCCAGCCTGACCTTGACCCAGAGTGGCGTTGTGTTGCTAACGACAGTATCTTAACGAGCACAATGTTTGAACATAAGGACGTACACAACAGTAAAACAAAGTACAATTGGCATTAAAAAAAAAAACCCTAACCAAATGCAAGTTTAAAAAGATGAGGTTTTAGCTGTTTTTTAAAAGACACCACCGAATCCCCAGTTCTCATACACAAGGGGATAGAGTTCCAGAGTCGGGGAGCTAACTGTAGCAAAAGCTGTCTCCCTTAGTTTTTCAGCCTTGAATGATGTAAAGCCAGTAGGCCCTGATCACATGACCTCAGAGACCTGGTGGGGATGTACAGATGCAAGAGTTCAGTGATATAAGTTGGTGCTTGACCATGAAGAGTCAGGACCAGAATCTTAAACTGGGACTTCTGCAATTTAATGGGGAGCCAGTGCAGCTGGATTCGGTGACGGTGTGGCGTGAAAATACTTGGAAGACTTTGTCAGAAGCCTCGCGGCAGCATTCTGAACATCCTGGAGACGCTTCCAGGGAAGTTTTTGCCAAGACAAGTATAACTTAACTTAGCAAGGTTCCTCAAATGGAGTGAACCAGAGATTTGACATGGGTATTGAAGAAAATCCGTATAATCAAAAGTTACCCCAAATATGGAAGATTTAGCAAATTTGCCAAAAGGGGACCAAGAGCTTCCACTTATTCTGGGTAGAAAATCTATCATTGGCAGAAAACAAGGAGTTTATTATTAAGTTGGATAAATTATTAGCTATTGAACTTTTGATAGATTTAAGCATATAATCAACTGTAGACTTAGTATGTTCAGGCTTAGAAAAGTGCAAAGCACTTACTGAACCTAGTAGAGGACAAAACATAGC
>JAMQGT020001133.1:0-16774 GCA_024447675.2 Pterophyllum scalare | reverse complement strand
TGCAGTTGGGTGTGACATCCGCCTCATCGAGGCCTGTGACACATTCACAACAACAGAGTTAATGCACTCCTCAAGAATGCAGCTCACATCTTTTTGGTGTAGAAGCTAAGGCGCTCTATTTTGAGCTTTCCCATCCTCTATAAGCCAAAGAGTTCCTTATTGACTCAGCAGGAAAGCTTAGAGAGAGAGGGAAGAGGAGGATGAAGGGCAGCTTGGTGCAGTCAGGCAGGTGGTCAACTGCTCCTGGGTTTGGCCAACCCGCACACTTCATGTGATAAATGGCTTTTAATTTGGCTGGTTTCCAGCTTGGGCTTCAGCCAGTTGGGACTGAAATTAAGACAAGAATGAACAGAAATGAAAAGCAACAAAATGAAGCTGAAGGAGAATGAACTGATGGTTTCCTTTCTTCTACTTTTATATTTGGGCCTGTGAAATAAAAATGAAAATAAAGATCAGAAAAAATAAATAAAAATAAAAGATAAATTGCTAACAATAGTTTATGTTGTGAGTGATTCTTGATCTTTTGCACATTTGGTTTGGGATTTAAACTGTAAATCAGTACGCATTTGGTGCACTGGTCAGTAATGTATGACACAGATCAACACAGGGGAACTGCCTTATTGTAAAAATTGACTATTTTAAATACAAATTTGTGCCTGAAACCCCGCAAAACTAATTACGTTACTTTATAAATTAGCCTGTCACTGGCTTTCCTTAAACTGCGATTAAGATCAGCACACAGAAAACTCAGGATTCTGGTGGTCGAACTCTGGTGCATAGGTATCATCCTGCAAAGACAAAGTTTAACATCGATAGCAAAACACATTTTCCAAATAGGTGCAGTTTTTGGTTTTGCTGTACATTGGCAGCAAAGAGTTGCTGTACTGAAATCGAGCAGGGCTGCGTGACACACAGACCTCCTGTGTGTCCTAATAACCTTTTCAAAAGTGACCAAGCACAGAGGGAATGAGCGGAAACAGCACTGCACTTAAACTGATTTGGTAGGAGGATGACAACGGGGCTGAAGGGAAGCTGCAGAGATCGCTGCTGGATGCTGGTGTGGCTAAATCTCTCCACAGCAGAGACTCAGCATTCTGCTGGATTCAACATGTGGAGTGTTTTTTGTTTTTTTTTTAACCTCGGCCCCTCCAGTTAATTTCCAAAACAGTTGCAAATGTGCTTGTCAAATGCAGCAGCGGTGGAAGCGACAGGCATGAGATTGGTGGTAGTGGTGGGGGTGTCATGACAAGGATGGAGGAGGGGAGATAGGGTTGTAGAGGCAGGGACTGTGTTATTCAGTAATTGAATACATTGAGAGTTGAATTAAATTAAGTCATACAAATTAGCATTCTGGCTATACCAAATTGCTGTGAACTGTGGCTGCTTGCCTGCGGCTATGGCTCATGGGGGGGTGGGGTGGGGGGCTGGGTGCCAGCAGTGGTAGTGATGACTGGCCCTTGGGAGAAATTATTCTGCAATATTTTGTTCCTTTATAGGCATCAGTAGGCAAAGGAATAGCCTGTCATGCATCCATTGAAGATTTAAAGAGGGTTGACGGAAAAAAATCAGCTTCATAAGATCTGCAAAATACCCCACAGAGCTGTGTTGTCATATTTACAAAGACAAGAGAATCGTGCTTGAAAAAAAGAAACTTTACTTTACTTTGGTGAAAGAAAAAGGTCTGACCCTCGAATTCAAACAGCGACAGCTTTCTAGAAAGGCTGTTTTGCTCTGATGTTTAGCAATCATATCTATCATAAAAGCAATTTCTGCCCCATAGTCACAAATATAGACCAGAATCCAGTGAAGCCAGAAGGACAGGTTATTGTGGCTGGAGCCTGACTTAAACACTTTTTTTTTTAACAATTCCCACTCATTTCTTATTAAATATCACAAACTAAATTAAATTCATTAAATGACTAAATACATAAAAAATAAGAATCTCATGCTTGTGCAGGTTATTTAACTTACTTCAGCAGAAGTAAAGAAGACAGGTCAAAGACAAAAACAGACACAGAAAAGCAATTTAGCACTTTAACACAAGATAAATCCTGGAGTGACCGCTTAGAGAGAGACGGTGTAGCTCAGTAAAGCAAAACCAAGCCTGGGTGTAGCAGTAAGAAGCATTTACCAATGGGTTTAATGTGAAACAAATTAAACTGAGAATTCATAAAACAGTAATAAAACAAAGAGGTGCAGTTGTTGCTGAGAGAGGATCTGAAAATAACTTCAATCCATCCTAATTTCGCAACACAGGAAGCTGTTGCACAGCATAAGTAAATACTCACAACACGTACAATTAGATTTCTCAAACAGGTTCTTCTGAGTGCTTAAAACATGTTCTCAGAGCATAATTTGAAAATATGAATACATGATATTTCTAATCGTTTTCTCACCTAACCCCTACTCACACTCTGTGCCTGGCTCTGCTAGAGTTATTTCCCAGTCAAAAGGGGGTTTTTCCTCCCCACTTTCACTGAATGCTTGCTCATAGATGACTGCTGAGTTTCTGTGATGTTGTAGGGTTTATATACATTACAACATAAAATGATTTGGAAAGACTCTTGTGAATTTGTGCTATAGACATAAAACTAATTTGAGTTAAATTTAAATATCTTTAGAATAGATGAGATATACAACTAACAGCCTTTTTATTGGGTGCACCTTGCTAGTACTGGGTTGGACCCTCTGTTAATGGCATAAATTCAACGAGGTGCTGGAGACATTCCTCAGATTTTCATGACAGCATCACACAGTTGCTGCAGATTGGTCACCTCCATATCCATGATGCAATCTCCTGTTTCATCACATCCCAAAGGTGCTCTCTTGGACTGAGATCTGGTGACTGTGGAGACCATTTGCATACAGTGAACTCACTGTCATGTCCGAGACGGTTTGAGATATTTTTATCTTTTTAACGTGGTGCATTATCCTGTTGGAAGCAGCCATGAGAAAATGAGTACACTGCACATTACAAATGAATGATGGAGAGGGATGGAAACACTCAGGTAGGTTGAACGATACTCAAGTGGCACTAAGGTAAGTGTGTCGATAATAAGTATCCTCCACACAGTTAAACCACCACCAGCCTGAACTGTTGATACGAGGTAGGATGGACCCATGCTTTCATGTTGTTCTGACCCTAGCATCTGCACTTTCTGAACAGTGCAGCAGAAATTGAGACTCAGCAGATCAGGCAATGTTTTTCCAATCTTCTATTGTCCAGTTTTGGTGAGCCCGTGGGAATTGCTGCCTCAGTTTCCTGTTCTTAGCTGACAAGAGTGGCACCCGGTGTGGTCTGCTGCTGTAGCCCATCTGCCCAAAGGTTCAATGTGTGGTGTATTCAGAGACCCTCTTATGCATACCTTGATTGTAACAAGTGGTTATTTGTGTTACTGTTGCCTTCTTATCAGCATGACGCAGTCTGGCCATTCTCATCTGACCTCCAGCACCAACAAAGAGTATTTTTACCCAGAGAATGGCCACTCACTGGATATTTTCTGTCGTATAGACACTTGTGCAGGAAAATCCCAGCCCGTCTGGCGCCAACAACCATGCTACATTCAAAGTCTCTTAAATCATTTTTCTTCCTCATTCTTATGGTCAATTTGAACTTCAGCAGGTTATCTTGTTCATGTCTACATGCCTAAATGCATCAGGTCACCGTGACTGGCTGATTAAATATTTGTATTAACCTACAGCTGAACAGGTGTGCCTAATACAGTGGTCGTTGTACACACATGCATGCACAGACAGGCAGACAGACACACAAATAGACTCTTGTGTGTGTCTGTATTACTATGGCTGATGGTGTTCATAGAGCAGCTGTGTCATCCAAAGCAGTTACCTGGGTTAGATTCTAACCTGTCTGAATTCATCCTCAAGCGGAAATGTTTGGCACAGCACAGATTTGTCTCCTTTTTAGCCTCCACAACATACAGGGTGCACATCAGGGCTAGTACAGAGCTCTGTGTGCAGAATAAAAACTGTGACAAACAGAACCTCATACAAATACATATCCTGAATTCATATATCATTGTTCAATCAAACAGTGGGAGAAATGGAGGTTATTTTGACTTTAAAGGTGCACCTGAACGGCCCTAACATTTCCTGTCTGGGTTTTCATTTAGTTTAATATCCTGACACTGATATTATGACGTGTTACACTAATCTCAACAACGCAGCACAGAGGCAATGGAGAGTTTTAATGTCATTGGTGTGTCCAGCTTCTTTTGCACAAAATCCTGAGCAGTTCTTAACTTTTAATTTGTCACCTCCCCACCAGTAGCCCTACTACACCAGACAGAGCAGTTTTTGCAGTTTAAACTCTTTATCACATAATGAATATCTCTGTTTGTAACAATCTGAAAGCTCACATTTTGAGGTCTAAAATGTGTCCACTGTGGTGTGTGTGTTTGTGTGTTTAGGGAGTTAACTGGGTTCCTCCCTCCCACAGTGGAGATGGTCAGATTTAATCTGATAAACTCTCGATGCAACCAGCTGTCAGACCAGACTCGGCCTGCCTATGACCCAATCTCCCTGCATGCCCTTCCTCCCTTGCTTTCTTTCTACCCCTCTTCCTCCTCGCTCATCTCTGCTTAATGGCTCAATATGTCCCCTCTGTACCCAGGCCTGTTCACTGTGTCAGTGTGTGAGTGTACTTATAGGAAAATGCACATAAGATAATCCCTCAAAGTTTAGTTGCACAAACACGCACATACACCCATACACACACATATCAGGCCAGAGGATAGATCATGTAGCGTCCATTATCCATCTCAGTCCCTAATCCAGCATCTGAGGACCTGCTTCAATAAACATTTATTTAGTAAAGAAGCAAAGAAAACACAAACACAGCAACATGCCAAGAATATTTATTGTTTTTGTTTTCTTTGGTCCTTCAGCAGATCTTCTGATAAAATATGTGCAGACTACACGGGAGCAGGGTTCTGCTTCAGGACAACTTTCAGCATTGTGGAGAGATGATCGCACCTTTGGCCTTTTACCTATCCACCCTCAGTAAGCTTTACTTATCACTGCTATAGGATTATAAGGACATCAACTATTTTATAGCTGCTATAATAAGATGGGTAAATAAGGTTTTGTTTAGTAACAGCCTGAAAGACAGAAAGGAAAGACAGGCTTGAACTTGTTTCCATTATTTTTGTGTGAGGTTACATGAGGGAAAAAAGTGATTTTGTGACTTGCTTCAAAGATAAGAAAGTCCACCCCTTTTTTAAGAGTTATCTGCGGTTAGTCAGAAAGAAGCAGTCTAACTAGCTGAAAGAAAAACACAGTATGTTACTCTGTGCAGTGCAGGCTGGATTGCAACTAATGTTTTTAATGTTTCTACTGAGCCTATTCCACACATCCAGCTGCAGAAGCTTCCAAATGCCAACTGTAAACTACAGCCATCTGTTTTCTGCACCACACCATGAAAACATGAATGTTCAAATGTGATTCCTGGTCACAAGGGAGAAGCATCCAGGGAACTACTGGAAATCAGTGACTGAGTCAAAAAAGAAGAGGCATTTTGAAGGAAATTTGGGGCACTTTTTCTACTTTTTTCACTACTTTAGCAGTGAATGTCCTTGACTTTGAAATACTATTTAGTCTGGAATTACATGCCATTAATCTATGAAATTGCATTTAGCCTAAATTTTTTGCCAGTGTCTCAACTCATCTTCACTTTGTCTCTTCAGGTCCTTTTATTATGCTGTATCTCTAAAAAAGAACATCTAAGCCTCCTGCCAGCACAGACACGAAAACATGCACGCTGGCACGCATGTATGCTAATGAGCAGCTCCACATACAACATTCACACAAAGTCTATCAAAGAGCATATCCAGCTTTAGCAATTGGGAACTAACAGCAGGGAGTCAAGGGGTGTGCATGAGTATGTAATGAAGTCTCATTGAGCTAAAGATGCTGCGCAGTTTGGGTTTGCATGTGAAACTGTGGGATACAGCACAGTTTTCACCAAGCTTCAGCACATTTTCACGCACATGCACGCAGACTTCACTCAGTCCAGTATCCACACAGGACAGGTATTCACTAGAGTCCCTCTGTCCAGCTTAATTAGCTAGATCCACTCCGGTAAGGAAACTAACTGTAGCTTTCTTTGAGGCCTGAACGGAGAAGCATTTTTCTCTCTTTTGGTTTCTATTAAATTAACAGACTTGAGTTGCATGTATACTGAGCACCTACCAATGTTTAAGTCGAATATTGTCATAGCTCAAGTGTATTTTTTAGTTTTTAAGGGTTTTTGGATTAACTGAGTGAAAGAAGCAAATGTTGGATAATTAAGGATTGTGGTTGTATTGTGTGGTAGATTGAGATGGTTTGCTAAAAATCATTTTTGGTAATCCTGTTCAGGGTTGATTAAAGTAATAATATCACAACATATTAGACAGTAAAAATAGGATAGCAACCCCCTTTGGCTAGGAAAACAAATCGGTGGTTGCCAGTAGTTGCAACAACCAATGGGCGGGCAACTACTTTTCACTGCAAGGCAATTGCACAGGTTGCCTGTTCTGAGTAAACCTGTGTCCAACCAGTCGCAGTCTGATTTAGGCTGACTGTGATCACGCTCACACAGACTGGTGAGCATTTACAAAAAATTGACATCTAATTTATAAACACAGAAGTGCCAACATGTTGTAATCATTCTGAGTCAGTCCGAACTGATGAGCACAACTCATCTATAAAGTAAGGTTGCCAGGCTCCTGTTGTTTTGGAGTTAATTTGCTATCCTGCAGCAACTACGTCACTGTGGTGGAATTTCTGTCTGGACAGTAGTTAATCTGAATTTCTGTTTAATGTGAATTTCTGTGTATAGACATGGTAACAGATTTGCAATTTATCACAGTTAATCACCTTATCATCACAAACAGCTTGCATGTAATTGCCAACTTGACCCCATTCAACTGCAAACTGACAGCAGACTGATTCCATGTTATCGCTGTTTTGACGCATCAAAGTCCCTTTAAAGATGGCAGCTGTGAGTGGTCGCAGATGTGCTCCCCATCTTCGAAGAAACTGTTTCAAAGGCAACGAGATTACAAGTTCACTGGGGTCTCCAACCTCTGTTTTCCCTGTCACTGTGTGACTGCAGCGTTAGTAACAACAGTTTGTTTAGACTGTTGATGCAGTGAATGTGATTTGTACAGGAAAATTTGAACAAAGTTTCAAACAGATCCCTTGTTCATGTGCATTTTCATCAGATCTATACAAAATTGCAAATCAGTTAACCGGTTACACAGAATTGATAAACACAGACAAATTGGTTTAATCTTAACTGCGGATATCAGAATACAACCAATCAGTTTCACTTCTGAAACTCTGTGTACGCATGCCTCTGAACCCAGTATCTCCCCAAATCTGCCATGTAAACAGCATTTCCCTTTCCTTATTAAATGCAACCACAGTGAAAAATAAAGTGAGTGACAAATAACAACACAACAGCAAAATCCCATTTCCGTTGTGGTTACCTAATAAAATCAAAGCAGGCGTAGACATATTTCAGCATCTGTGGGGTAGTGGGTGACAGACAGGTGAGTGAAAAACCAAGATCCAGAGTCCCAGAGTCAGTGAGACCTCTTGTAAATGCGAAGCATGTTTTATTAGGACCGGACTTCCTCAAGTCTCGGCCACATCACTCAGGAACAGCAGGACGGCAGCCCTCTAACAGCAGGGTGGAGGCAAGTCCCTGCTCCAGCTGATGTTTTGACAGTTTGACTGGAAGGTTCAGAATGAACTTGACTTGAATAAGCTTTGCTTTTAATGGACTTCTGCCCTGACTCACTGGCTGTCTCTTGTGCATACAGATGCTGTTTTTATCCAGTGATTTAAAAAAAAAAGTTTATTAACATCAGATACTTTTGGAAATCATTGTTGCAAAAAAAACTGCTCACTGTTTGCCATATTTTACTGTGTAGATCATTTCTGGCTTCACTAATCGACTAATCAACAAAAGGTTTCAGGCCTAATGGGTGCTGTTATCAGTGACACATATAAAACTGTCTCCACACACCTTCCTCTAGCTTCTATTACAGACCTGCTCATTTTTGAAGATTTATTGAGGGCATACAGTAATTTCCTCTTTTGGACTGGGGCGCAGGGATCTGATTACACCTGCCACAGCTCATACGCATCCATTTACACTGACGGACAGAGCTGTCTCTTAAGCGCGAATCCAACTGTAAACGCCCTGTCATATGCTCAGCCGCTTATAGCAAGCAATGAGGGGCACGTGGCTCTTTACTGGAAGACAACATGCACAGATTCTGTTCACTCACCTAGTTTCTACAGTTATTTATAGGACAGCTGACCGCTGGTTACATGTATGTAGGCCATATAGAACAATCAGAATCAGAATCAGTTCAATAATCAGTTAAGCCTGTATGATTTAAACAATGTTAACATTTGCACAATTGTTTGGTAAATCTCTGGGTTTGTGGTAGTTTCAGACACACACACACACACACACACACACACACACACACACACACACACACACACACACACACACACACACAGCAGCTGGCTTGTCTTTCAGTAAGGTAATGAGATTGCCCACATCAAGGAAATCTGTCCTCTACTGATTCCTCCTCACATGCACTTATAGGTAATGGCTTATACAGCAAACATGCTCAGACAATCATTGCACCTCCTCAAATCACCTTCCTGGAAGACAAGGCAGAGTGCCAACTCAACATGCACCTTTGGCTTTAGCTTGAATGAGGGAAAAGAGGTCAGTCCAGACAATAATATATTAAGAAGTTGCAGCGGGTTTTGCTTTGTTTTTCGCAAATGGAAAGACAATGTGAACTCAAAAAACACTGAAATTGTAGAGTATGACCAGAGCACTCTGTTCTTTCAATAACCGCCTCCTCCTGCACAGAGAGCAAGTAAAAGCCAAGAGGGTCGGACACCTCTAAAACTGAAGTACCGTCAGCCACAGACAGTTGGCACTGGCTCAGTGATGGCCACAGCATAAAAGCAGATGAGTGTGCTACAAAGAAGCAAGAGGTTCATCCTCGCACAAGAAATAGCTGATCAAAGTGGGTTGTCGTGTGCCATTTTAGTTGTCATTACTTGGTTGAATGAACTAAATTGAGCTGAATTGCTGGACCAAATGATGACAGGGAAATTGTTACCAAGACAACCCTCTGTTACGGAGATAACCAGACAGGTGGTAAGCCTCTTTCACTGACACTGAGGTGAAAGATGGTAAATTCCAGATAAATGAGTCCACTTTACACCTGTATTTTTTTGGAACACTCCTTTTTGCATCAGAGCCCCAATCATCTCTCTGAAAGGGTTTTACAGTAACACGGTAATCTTTGGAGTCTCACCAAACTCCTGCTAAATGCACTTATCATAAGTTGCTGTGTATGGTAATGGGGCTAAAATGTAAATGTGGAAATGTAAATGCACTGTGATGCCTTGCAGTCTAGAGATACCTATAAAGAATACATGATGAGCCGTCCCCTCCCTTCTGTTGAATACTCTTTTCTGTTCTGCTCTAATGCACGTCTCAAGGCCTAACCATGTCCACTCATCCAGTGATTATGTTAAAAAGTGAAGTTTATTCCTTCCATATCCCTATGGGGGGGTTGGTGTTCTCCCATAGTAAGGGCACTGCTATTGGCTTCAATTATACTGTCAAGTGAATGACTGGAATATACTATATGTAAGTGGTCTACTGTAAAAAGTATAATGGGATGTCTATCATATTGCCTTTTATTTTCATCATGGTGGAAAATTGGAAGCAGCTAATGCAGAATTGGGGGTTCATAAGTGCTCTACTGAATGGCAGCCTGTCTATAGCAAAAGAGACTTTGCACTTTGCTTCTCCGTAAACCAGTGATTTCCCCCGTGAGCTGTGATGGTACTGCAGGTAAGCTGCTAGAGGTCATTTAAACGTGCAGTGTGTAAAATATCACCAGTACATGTCAACAGATTGCAGATCACAGTCAGCTAAATTCTGTTTTCTTACATTTCCCAATTTAAATGCATAATCATAGCTACAGTGGCCACTGTGGGACAAACAACTCTAGCCAAAGTTCATCTGTAGTCATCTTAGGCTGTTATTCTCCTGTTTACCTCAGCTCTCAGTATGTGTCCATGTCTATTTACTCTGGAGGAGGTTGCAAAACTTTGTGAAAGACCACCACAAGTTAACCTTGATACAATATATATTCTATATGCTCACTTTGTACATCTTTCAAATACAATTTTATGTATGGGGGTAGCAGATTTCCTCACAGAGCCTCTTCTCAACATCTGCATCCATTTTGGTTTTCCAAGCATATGTGATTAGTAGTTGGTGCCCTTGTTGCATGGTGGCCAAAAAATTGGCAGACACATGAAAGTCTGCACACGCCCTACCTGTGGCAGACCCTTTGATGACAGCATTTCCATAAATCACCTGGCTCAGGCTCACGAAGCACAACTTTGACTGACTGATGTTGGACCAAGTTTAAAAGCAGTCACACCAGTATTGAAAATGTAAAAAAAAGATCACATATCTGACTATTTTGTAACCTGTAATCCTATTACTCAAAAGGAGTAACTTCCCAATTCTTGTCCGGCTAAAAATACATATCCCTGCAGCTGGATTAAATACTGATCCAATCCAGTCCAATACAATACCACCTACTGCTTTGTATCTAACCATTCATGCAAAAATAAATTGCTAAAAGTCCAGTTACCTCTTTTTCCTGTGCATTACTGTAATCCTGTTGCAGGTAATCAAGAGCCTAACTTTCCAATACTGTGATGTAATAAGACACAGCTCTCCCTCTTGGATTCAGTATTGATCCAATTTTGTGTGATTTCCATCTGAGCTCTGGCTGCAGACCGACTCGCCTGATGCCAAACAGACAGACTGGGTGATAGAGGAAACAGAGCCAGAGCTGCACAAAGCTAAGCTTATCTGAATATGTATGATGTTTGACTCAAGTCCAGACTGAAACAAATTGAAGCTGAATGGGATCCAGTGATGAGTGGTACTTAGACTCAGATTACAGATTTGGTTTAGAGGTTGATTACCAGTTTGGTTGTCTGATGTGCTGAGTATCTTTCTGTGAATGCAGGAGGGATGTGAAGCAATGCTGGATGAAATTTGGAGTGAGTGAAGCAGTCAGGCAGAGGGAAATTACCCACCAATCCAAAAGGGGTTGTGTGTTGGGCAGAAGGAGGATTTGCTGTTATCTGCAATTTTAAATAAACTGATAGAAAATCAGTCTTGAGATGGTTTTTGTGGACAGTGGCTCAGTAAATGAATTGTAAAATGCAGAAACCAAATCAGTTTTGTGTGCTTTGCAGGGAGAGGGTGGAGCGGGGTATTAAAGACATACAAGAAACCTTTTTTATCAAAGTCAGTGGAGACCAGGGGGCATAGAAGAACCAAAGCAAGATTATTTATAGAAACTTATAACATAATCATAACAAATTTCATTGTTCATTTAAAGGCAAAACACTGGATTAAAAATAAATGTCTCAGATATAGTTTTTGTAAATTCCTGACTTACGCTCATTTGGAAAATCACTAAAAAAACAACTGCTTGTGAATTATTGAATAGATAATCCTTTGAGGGGCTTTTTTCTATTATTAGAGCTATGCACAGTATCAAACTGAATCACTGTCACGTGAATAATTGTTACAAAGATTTCCTTGTAGAGCGCTCTTGCTCTTTCCATCATAGAGCCTGTCCATGTAACCTTGTGTTGGTTGTGTTACAACCAATCTTGGTCCCTGAATGTCATGCTTGCTCAGTGGGATATGAGGCCTGCCACCTACTCACAGGAGACTGGAACCAGTTACATGGAAAAATGTCAGATGCCTTCCAAACACTCACTCCCCCTCTTTCTTGTGGAATTATTGGACTTTAGGATTCACCAACCAACTCAACAGCGAGAATGCCAACACCTCCACCTGGATCAAGCTTAGGCTATAAGCAGAAAAAGATCAAAGTAGATAAAAAGCTCATTAATTATTAGTAGGAGGGGAAATTCAGTAAGATGTGCAATCCCAATTCCAAAAAAGTTGGGACACTGTGTAAAATGTGAATTGAAAGCAAAAGTGATTTGCAAATATCACAAACACACATTTATTTTTATAATAATAGAACACAAAAATATGTAATAAATAAATGTTTAAACAGACATTTCACTATTTCAGGGGGAAAAAATAGCTTATTTTGAATTTACTGGCAGCAACACGTCTCAAAAAGGTTAGGACAGGTGCAACAAAAGTCTGGAAAAGTAAGTGATCCTAAAAAGAAACAGCTGGAGCAATATTTCACTACTAATTAGTTAAATTAATATAGAACTGGCCTCCATGCAGTCCAGACCAAAACATTTGGTGCATCATGAAATAGCTGAGATGCGTTGCTGCAGTCAAATTCAAAGTCACCTCATCATTTTCTTAAAATGGTGCATTTTCTCAGTTTGAACATTTGACTGCATAATAGGACTAATATGTCCTATTATGAATAAAATATGAGACTTGCAAATCATTGCATTCTGTTTTTATTTAAAATTTTCAGTGTCCCAATGTTTTTAGATTTGGGATACACTCAACATACCACTAAGTATACACCTTTCTGCTTCACTATTATAACATCAGCACTGGGCTTGTTGGCTTTACATCTGATGCTCATTATCCATCATTGTTTAAAAGCTATTCAAAATTTTAAAAAACGATCTATCAGTTAAAAAATCAAACAGTCTGCTGATCTCGACATGAATATTTATCAGATTTCTGTTTGGAAGATAAAAGTTAAACATCTTTACCACTCTCCTTTTTTAGACAATAAAATGTCCTCCATTGCCTGCAGGTCGAATTACTGCTGAATATTAAGCTGGGTGCGCCACTGCTGTATGTGATCCTGTTGAAAACATTTAATTACAAATGATTTCATTTGTTTTAAAGAGGCTTTATTATGACAATCGTACCCCTTCACCTTTGAGTAATTATATGAGTGAGGCCGCTGAATAAAAACATTCAGATTTGATTTGGCTCGGACTGTTAGAAATCCATCTGTGTTTACAGGCTGTTTTGGACTATTTCCAGTCACCGCATTACACAAACTGCCCATGCCCCCAGTTGGCTCTGAAATCTGTCTGATGACATAAGTTTGCATCATCTGACCTTTCTTAACATTACATTGATTTCCAAAACACTTGTAAGACTCTATATTTGAATATCAAACTGTGTAGATTTAATAACATGAAACCTTAAATGTTACACACCTCACAAGCTAATCCAACCTGAGCACAGAAACCGGGAAGAAAGTTCCCCAGATTTTGGTCTGCACCTTCAGTCTGCTGCATGTGCCCTGCTCCCCAAACCTTTAGACTCAGCTGGACGTGTGGCAGAAAGCAGCCCAAGTGGGCATGGGTATTGATTATGCTTGTTGTCTATTATCTCTTATTCTGCATGAAAAGCGCTACACCTTGCCGTCTCTCACATGGGACAGAACATTTTTTTCTTTTAAGGAAATGACATAAATAAACCTAATTATGGTCATAGACTGACGACCATCACTGGATTTAGGTGACAGATTATTCTTACAAGCAAAAATGTTCAAAAGAAAATAATTTTAAAACTCCTAAGCCGCTGATTAGCAGGGGTATCACACTTTCAAACTTTTCAGAGCTTTAGATATTCAGGCAAAGGGTGTTGCTTATTAAGCATAATCTTTTTTTAGTAACATCCCACATTTCTATATAGCTCTAGAGATTCTCACCTTAAAACTTACAACACTGCAAGAAAACACCGCACAAGCAGAAAGCATTTCAAACCCAATATTAAGAACAGTCACGTTTCTCACTTTATTACATTCTTTGAACATCACTTTTTCAAAATATGTACAAGACAACTTTTGGAAAGGGAAGCAACCACAACTAAACTTAGGGTAGGCTACCAAAAAATAAAATAAAATAAAATAACTAAGTAAGTAAATACTAAAATTGAATGGCATTAAATCTATTTCCAGTATATAGCCTACATATAAATACAATGATCCTGTATTCAGGCATTAAAAGTCCATCCAAGCTGATCACAACTTCTGCTCTCCAAGGACAAGCAGGCAGCTTTTAAGCGGGTGAGTGCTTCACAGTCAAACAAATGTAACTCACATTTTCTTTTATTTGCCATCATCTGAGCAAAATCTCATCGCAGCCCAAGCTGTCCATGAATTGTTGCCTTGGAAAAATGATGCCTAGACAGCGATGTTGTGTTGAGCTTGTGGGGCAACGAAAAGATGTGAAGCTTCAAAGTGATGCTAATGGATTCTGCCCTTGTTTCTGATTCCTCTTGGCTTCCCTGCTCTGAATCACAAGTATAATTATTTGACCATGGCACTGTTTACATGGAGAAAAACACTGATTCTGTCTCTTTTTATCTGTGTATGTTGTGTACGTGTACAAATCTTTGTGCATAATGAGCCCTAAGACTATCCCAGCAATTTCATTATTTAAAAAGACAAAATTCTTCTTTAATTTGCAGCACAGTGAAAAATTGTTAATGTGGCATTTTGTGTCAAGGGCACTTTACTATCCTAATGCAGCTAATTATCCCGCTGTATGGGTTCAATTTACAGCTTGGCATGCTTTAGATATTTGTTCTTCCTTTATGCATGTTATGTTGCAATGACAGAAAGAGAGCGCTTTGGCTGCAAGGAGCAGTTGTGTGTTTGTGTTGTGAACCAGTGCGGCAGTTGGGAAGTTTTTTTTTTTTTTACTCTGGAAATGTGAAAGAGGCAAAGAATGAATAACAAGCCCAGATATTTATATCTGCACTGCATAATTTCAGCTCCATAAATGTCATTTCTCTCTCACTCTTCTCTCATTCTTCACCACAAATCTTCCTGCCTTCTGAATCAACACCACTTTACCTTTCCTTTCCTCTCACTTTTTTCCCTCCTCAGCCTCTATGTATCATTATGTCTCATCCTTTTCTCCTCGTCATTTCAGTGTATTTGATTCACTCCTTGTTAGGTTACTTCTTTCCCATATTGATGTATCCATAACCTGTGCTCTTCCCCCTCTCACCCAGGCCCCTATTATTCCCCTCTCTCTTTTTTTATTCTGTGATTTAGGTCACCGACTGACTAAAAGACTACACACAGCTGGCCTATAAACCCTCCTCTCTGTCCCCTCCCCTCCTCTCTGTCTCTGCCTCTCACTCGCGGGATGATGAATAACAATCTTTCTCTGACACTCACAATGTCCTGACACACGTTTGCTTATTTATTCAGCCATGTGTTCTGAACTCCATCTGCATTCATTTCCTCTGTCATTCCACTCATTTTTCTTCACCTCCTTAATTCTTTACCGCTTTCCGTCCCCTCCTCTTAATTCACTTATGGCTGATCCTCCCTAACATTGCACCTGATCTGTCTTTTCATAAACAAAACTTTATGACCTGAATATAAGTGTGCCATAGAAATTCTGTGAGTGTCCACATGTTGTTGTCGTCATTGTGTTGTTTTTCCTTTAAAAGATCTCAGCTGGAGGTCTGGGGGTGGAGGGAGTTTAATCTTTGGATACCCGTGCATTTCAAGTATTTATTTATTTTTGTTTACTCACTCTCTCTTTGCAGTGAAATAGTTCATGCATGCCTGCACATGCAGGTTCCCCACCCTCATTTAAATCCAATAATTTATTAACCAGATACAACACACATAAAGTAAATGCATGCACACTCAACAAGACATTCAACTGCAGGCAAGGGAGCAGGCAGACACACACACACACACACACACACACACACACACACACACACACACACACACGTACACACACACACAGACACACATACACACACACACACTTAATCACATAATCTCTACCAGAATAATTAATGACATCATTTTTGGTTGGAGCCACTACAATGCTGGCCAATTGGACGCCAGAGGTAATAAAGAGAGAGCGAGAGTGAGAGACAGAGTATGAAAATGGGAACAAAGAAAATATGCCTGAAAAACAAAACAAAGAGACTACAGAGAGGAGGTGAAGGGAGGAAAGGGCCTGAACAAGAAAGACATAAAGGTAGGAGGTGTGGTATAAACCTGTAACATTTGTAAAACAAATAAAATTAAATATAATGTAAACTGCTTTGTTTCTCATTTTGAGATGTAAAATTCTTTACTGGCTGGATTTAAAAGAGGGGGGGGGCACAACACATAATCAGAAATGGAAAATTAACCTCTACAGCAGGCAGCAGCTGCAATAAACTAATTCTGTCAAGCAGAAAAGGACTACAAGACAATACTGCAACAACTAAGCCTGAATATTGTTTTTATTATAGTCAAACAAATGACTCACACTATAGTAGGTACTATAGTGTGAGTCCATCCAGCATAAACAGAGCAGCACTGGCATCCAATTGGATTCCTTAGTCTCATCACCTGTTAATACACGTCCCTAGTATCTGGCATTTCAGATATTCTTTGTTGCACTGCACAGTTGTGTTAGAGCACTAAGGTGCTTTAGGAAAATCTGCCTTTGGTGCCCACTTTGGTGAACTGTGATTAACACACTTCCACCAAAGGTAAACTCACTCACATCTTCAACTCATTTCAATGTGTTTTATACACTGCTCAAAAAAATAAAGGGAACACTCAAATAACACATCCTAGATCTGAATGAATGAAATATTCTCATTGAATACTTTGTTCTGTCCAAAGTTGAATGTGCTGACAACAAAATCACACAAAAATCATCAATGGAAATCAAATTTATTAACCAATGGAGGCCTGGA
>JAMQGT020001132.1:0-32194 GCA_024447675.2 Pterophyllum scalare | reverse complement strand
CTGTCCTTGCAGGTGAAGCTGAAAAACAATAAGTCAACAAAGTCGAGTGAAGCAATGTAGAGTTTTGCAGTACCAGCACATAACTTGAAAGAGACTTTTGAGAGCAACAACTGCGACTGGCGATTGTGTAGATCTGAAGGCAGTAGACAAATAATCCACATTTTGAAATGATGGTGTTTGGGTGAGTGCTGGATGCTGATGTTGTGGGGAATATAAATGTAGGAGAGTGCCACTTAGGGCTCAGCATTGTGCGTTCTCTTTCTCCCGCCTTATTCTTTATTAGGATTAGCTGACTCCTCAGTGACCACTCATCTTTCTGCAGTCCCAACTGAAAGACAGAGGAGGAGACAGGAATAAAGTGCACTTTCCATTTGATGCGTGAAGGAGGGGATGCGTAGAGGGGAATAGCCAAGAGATTATCACAACTCGTTCTTTTGGCATTAAAATTACGGTTGAAACTTTCTAACACCCCCCATCAAGAAGCCTCCTTTCAGTAAAAAGAAGATACAAAAATGTTCTCTTCCTGAATTTAGCTCATGAGGGAGAAAGAGCTCCCTTTTATGAGTTGAGGCAGTCTTGAGTTGACTAAACGACAGCAAATGACCAGTGGAGTAGTAAACTCAAGTGTCAGGTTTCCCTTCAGTGTGAAATATCCTAAAAATGTCCTTAAAGCAAAGGTCCTGTGGCTGCATAACAAGCCAAATCATCACCCCTCTGCCACCGTGCTTGGGAGCTGGTATGAAGTGTTTGAGCTGATATGCTGTGTTTGGTTTTCACCAAATGTGGCACTGTGCATTAAGGCCAAATATCCCCATTGGTCTCAGTTGTCCAAAGGATATTGTTCCTGAGGTCTTGTGGTTTGTTCAGCAACTGCAACTCTGAAAACTTAAACCTTGCTGCCATATTCTTTTAGAGGCTTTCTCCTGGTAACCCTTCCTTTGCAACAAAATGCAATTTCAAATTTTTTTCTCTTCCTGAATTCAGCTCGTGAGGGAGGAAGAACTCAGTCTTGTGGCCAGAGGCAGTCTTGAGTTGACTAAATGACAGCAAATGACCAATAAAGCAGTAATCCCAGGTGTCAGGGTTCTCTTCTCTTTGAAATATCCTAAAAAAAAAAGTCCTAAAAGCACTGCCACTTTAAACAAAAGTTTCCCCCAAACTGCCAGTGTTATCTTATATTGTTGGCATTCACCGTAGCATCCGTACAGGCTGTCAGATTTTTGCTTTGAATTGCAATGCGCCAAGTAACCTCTCCTTACCCTGAGATCTGTCTCCGTCAACCTGCTGCTCAAAGGGCTTCTGTGGAGCGCTCAGAATGGTAAAAAGGCTCAGCATCACAGAAAAAACTATGTTTAAGTCACAAAGCTGCTGTCTACTTGACTTACGTTAGTAGTGCTGGGAGACATCTCCATGGTTACACAGTTTGACTCAGACAGCAAGGTGACGCATAATCATTGAGGATAACAGACATAGGTACGAGGAAAGGGAGAGGAAAGGGGAGGTGGTGGTGGGGGGGGGGCTTTTTAATATGAGGGTGTAGTGCTCTAAACTATAAGAGCTTGCGCAGTATGACACTGTATGTATTTTTAAAAGAGGTAAGAAAGGCATTTTTACTGGCTATATTAGCATGTTGGTATGGCAGCATTGGCCAGTGTGCATATGCGTGTGGGAGGTGTGTGGAAGAGTGAGTTTTTCCTGTGAGGTTTTCCCAGTCTTATCTGTGAAGGAGAAGCACCCGGGAGAGGTGACAGAAGAGAAAGCACCACACGCACACACACTTATGAATCTTCGCCACCGCCGCCCCACCTTCCCCTCCTCCCACAGCCTCCACGCTCAGATGGATGATCTTATCAGGAGACTCGGGAGGGGAAAAGGGGAGCAGGGGACTTGTAAGAGATCCTTCCTGTGTTGTTATCTGCATATATACAGGCAGGCTGTGGAACAGCCAAACTCCCTGCAACTTATTTGCAGCACTCAGTGCATCATGAATATTAACTGTTACATGGTCCAAGTGTTTGTTTCTCCTTCCTCCCTCTGGTCTATAGCTCAAGGAAGTGTTGATTATGGTGCCTTGCCTGGTGTGATTAACACACTGATCACTACACAGGCGCAGGGGCTAGCACACTTAGCGGTAATTATACTTAGCCCTGCTAAACGCTCTCTCCAGCCTTGGCTTTGTAACCCCTGAAGGCACAGCAGTGAGGGAAAACAGAACACATAAAAACATAAGAAAGTCATATGTTGTAAAATTATGTTGCTTTATGCTGTTATGACTTTTGCTTCTTTGAAAAAAGCATATGCACATGCTCTTGATCATGTGTATAGTATATGTGCTTGTATGTGTTTTGTGGTAGATACTGGTTATATCCGTATTCTGCCTTCTGTTCTTCTGCAGGGGAGGATATCAAAAGCACATAGGTTAATAATGCTGTCATGCCATAAGGGCCTCCGGCCTGTTCTCCACAGAAATGCACACAGAAAAAAATTGCCATAGCAGTTACACAGCAACAAAGTAATGATAACAAGAGACAAAAGGCATAAAAAAACAAGCAGACTTCAAGCTCTGGATGTCTCGTAGCTCGTGGCAAGTTCTTACATATTTTACGAGTAGTGGAATTAATTTTATAGGATTTTTCTCTCAAAAGAAGTAGTAGCTTTTGTTTATTACTGCAGGTTTTAAAATTGTTAAGATTTAGGGTAATTTCATAAATGAATTCTGCTATCTTTGTCATTTCCACTGTGTAATAGGAAATAGAGCCTTGTGTCAGCTTCACAGTCAGTACACCCTGCACTATTCTCTCTCTCTCTCTCTCTCTCCTCTGTCTCTCTTTTCTTCCTGACATTTGTCTTGTGAAAGTCATGGGCCGTGATTGGCTGCAAAATGGCTAAGAGGTCAGTAATGTTGGACTGATTACAGAGGAAGGAGCAGAAAGCCAGACGAAAAGTGCAAGAAAGATTGGTGCAATTTGAAGTTTGCCAGAAGTGAGGGCCCTGAAAGTGTTGATCTCACTCGAGACATTGACCTAAAACTCCGGTTTGTTTCTTTACATTAAAGTCTTTGTGGTGCTTTCTGCATGTCTTCCAGCAGTAAATCAAAGCACTGATGAGTCTCAACACTCTCCTCTCACAGGGGCCAGCTTAGCATTTCCAGTTGGTGTTAAATTGGGTGTTAAAACAACAGAAAAGTTAAAGATGTGCCTTTATGTTGATGTAGCTTTGTAAAGTAACTATGTGAAGAATCGATTATTAAGGCGATTATTTATTCCCAGCTATATCGTGCCTTCCACGTGAGTGTATCCCTGCTTCTGGGCTACTTTTACCTCTCCGTTACTTATTAATCGCTCCCTGGAAATTTCATTCTGAGCACTTATACTTGCCATCAGAGGTGGCAAAAGCACAGATTCTTCACTCACGTAGAAGTAAAGATACCTGTGCTAAAAAAAGACTCTGGTAGAAGCTAAAGTACAAAGTAAAATAAGTTTTAAAAGTAGAAAAAGTAAAAAAGGAGAGGCACTTCAAAGTAGCTCTTTGAAGGACATTTATAGCAGCTGATCTGTGCAAAAATAAATGACTGGCATCTTCATTTTCTGTCATGATGCAGCTGAGCGTGCTTTTCTCTGTCACAGACATATATGTGATTTGCATTTTTTTTTAGCTTCTTTCATCGCATCACTCTTTTGCCTCTTTTACATCAGTTGCACACAATAACCACAGATGGTGGATACACACAATAGGATTTTATTTTATGTCTTATTGTTTCTTTTTGTTTAGGTTCAAATCAGTTCTAGGTGAGGGATGCACGCAGTGACACAAAATAATCAACATCTCTTCTCAAATGCACTAAAACTAAAGGAACGAGTCTGTTTTAAAATGTAAGGAGCAGAAAGTAGAGATATTTGTATTTAAATGTAGGGAGTAAAGGTAAACAACTATATAAAAAAAATAAGTAGCTAAGTGGAGTACAGATACCTGAAAACTCTGCTTAAGTGCAATAACAAAACATTTTTATTTCTCTACTTCCCACCTATACTTGCCTTGTGCCCAGGATCTCATCCACTAAGTAAAAACGGTGACCTTTCAACTTGAACCACCTTTCAAGGAACTGGCTGAATTTGCAGTAAGTCACATGTGGTGAGCTGGGCAGGTTGTGGGTGAAGTCTGTGTTGGTGTGGACAAAAATCTTATGCCTTTAGAATGCACTGCGAGTGGGCGCAGAATAGCGTGATGACATGTGTCGAACTTTGATCCTTGGCATCAAAGTTGGGTCAGTGTTTTAGCTGCAACGTGCTAAGCCAAACCATAATCACAAGCATTTACACAACAGCCTCCCAGCAGGGGAAAGTTGAGCTGCTCTCCTGTGGTCCTGTTTGGCAGCGGGGGCAGATTATGACAAACCCATGATTACCCAGTCAGCAGCGTCCTCAGCAGCCAAACTTGTGTGTCTGTGCTCGATTGGTCTGTTTATAAAAAAAAATTCTCTCTGTGTGCAGCTCTCACTACTTTTGTAGTTCCTGCCTCGATCCCTGTGGTTAGGAGTTTGTGTTCCTGTTTGCACTTCCAAGCTGTGTTAACCTACTGCTGATACAAAACCTTCCCTGCTGCTGCTGCTGGTGCTGCTGGTGCTGCTTCACAATTTTGACAACTTTCTCCTTTGTTTGAGTAATGCATGCTTTTTGTGGATACATTATTTGAAATACAATGTCTTGAACACTGATACCGTATGTTTACCACTGATGTGCTTAACACTGATCAACCAGTGGTATCATCGGTGCAGGTGAGAGGCTTAAAAAATGTGATAGAATTAGAATAGAATAGAGTCTTTGGCTTTGTTTGGTTTACAGTACTCCAAATAAAATCACAGTTAGCTGAAAGGGGCTGCAGAAGCGTTTACTGCGGTTTGTGACTAGTACACCCCCAACGTGTCATCAGAGTAAATACTGCTACCTTGCTGCGAGGTGCAGTGGAAAAATACTCAGTGCAGTGCAGGTTGATTGTTTGTGGCAGGTCGTAGCATACCTCAGCTTTACTACCATGGAAAAACATAGAAAGGTAGTGACTGTGGAACTACCTGCTTTGCTCCTTTTTCTGTGTTATTTTTATTGAAGGAATGCAATTGCATGTGTTAGCTGTCTGCTCTGTTAGCTTGTGTTCACAAATTAGTGCAAAAAGCCAACCCCCCCCCCTCAGTATTTAGAGGAGGACTTCCAGACCCACCTGTGTTCACACAAAATATATCTTGACAAACCTTTTGTCTAGATAAAATGAATCAAGAAATGTGCTTTTCTTCTCTTTTAGGAGTAAAGGTCACACTTTCTCACTGATGCAATCAATTACCGGTGATCACTTCAGACACATTTAACAAGCGTCCCAGTTGTAGATAGGGAAATCAATGCATTCTAATTTCTGTAGAAACATGAATATGTACACAGGTATGGAGGACAAGGTCTTGAGGGTCAAGCAGAAACCATGATTCAGGTCTCATTGTTAGAAAGATCACTTTAAAGGTGTATTTTAGGTCTTTCTGTTACATTTTTAACCCATTTACCATAAATCTTGTAGACACTGACAGACAGAAAAACATAATAAAAATGAGAAACATTGCAATGTTATTACAGTGTTGCACATGGATTATAGTTTTTTTGTTTTGCAGGCACAAGTTAAGTACAGACTCTAAAGCTTGTAAAGCCAGGCGGTTTTCTTGAAAAAGACATAATGGTTATGCTGGTTACCACTAGTTAAGCATGATCTCAGCTGCTGGGCTCACATAAGGTCAAGGTTTACCACCTCAGTACCAGATGCTTCAGCTGTGCAATTGAATGCTTAAGGGGTCAGACTACAAGACCAAGTGCTTTTATGCTGGACATCTTTGTGCTGACCCGCTGACCCCCACCAATGACAACTTTTTGACAGTGTAGTAGGAAGGATGGGTCCAACCATTTCTGTAATTTTAATCAACCAGTCACAACAGCTACTTTATTACTGGTCCCAGCATCAATGTAGCCAACAAGCTTCTTGCAGAAGCACGAAAATTTAGACAAATCCCTTGTTGTTACACAAGCGTAGTTTTTTTGTTGTTGTCTAATTTGTCCTGTTTTCATAAATGTGCATATTCACAGGCATTCACTCATACCCACTCTTTCTGTCACTCTCACTCACTGCTACCAGACTAAAAAGATGCAATTCATGGCAAAAACATATGAGAAGTGGCTGAGCATAAGGCATGTATAAGGGGCAATTTTATCACCAAATGCGGTCTTCAAACAAGCAATCTGTTTACACAGTATGTGTGTCTATGTGATAATTAAAATAATGTATTACTATGTGCAGTGATGGTGTTACAATCCACTAAACTCCTGCATATGTGTATGTGGGACTAATTTTAATGAAGAAAGAAAAAGAAGAGATGGGCCATAAAGTTAAATTATGCATGTAGTGTAATTAGCCAATCAAGTGTTTAAATTAGATGTTGATGGCTCTTTGTCACAAATGAGAACACAGTACTCTCAAGTTAAAGAGGGCTTTCCCCAACATAAAGAAAATCTGAGATACACGGTTACATCTGCTTCATGCACGTGTTTTCCACCCCGCTAACGCAAAACAGTAATCATGACGTACACTATGGTTGTTAATGCGTTTGTCTGACTTTAGCCTTTGTTTTGTTTTTTAATGATGCCATTAGAAGGTTATTAGCTTGTCTGATATATTGCTTTAATTACATCCTCATCACATTTGGCAGTTGCAAACTTGCTCACCATCTTTTCCATTATGTTTGAATTAATTTACCTTCATTCTGAAAAAACAACCCACCGGGCATCCCCATTTCCATTTTAAAGGCAACTAAAATATTTCTGTCTCCATGAACATGTCACAGTAAATCAATCTGGTAAATCACAGTCTAAATACCTGCCTTAGGAAGCTGTCAGCTAAACTGCTGTAAGATAAACTGCTTCTGAAACACATGGTCTGAAGTCCGTTGAAAGATGTTAGGCTAGAAAATGGCCTCACTTGAATTAACTGTTTAAACCTACAGATTGATTTAAGCGCAAATAATCACTAATTCATCAGTGTCACACAAAGGCACATGATTTCATTTTACAGCTCATCATTTTGATCCCACATTAAGACTTTTTAAGAAGACTAGTCTTTTTTTGTTTTGTTTTTTTTTGTTTTTTTGTTTTTATTGTTTAGGTGTTCTATACAGTGTTGTGAAAAATTAGGTATGCCCGCATTGTTTCCATGGGTATTAACAGGGCAGCAGCCAAGTACTGCTAATTAAGTAAAATAGAGTAAGTAATCATTAGGGAGTGCGACCACCTCTACAAAAGCATAAGTTCTGGCAGTTTACTGGTCTGGAGTATTTGTGTTAACACTGCCACAGTCTTCCCAGGAGTAGATGTCTCAACAAATTAATCCCAAGGTCAGACCGTGCAATGCTCTGAGAAACTGCAAAAAATCCAAGAGCTACATTCCAGACTCTACACGCCTCAGTGTGCATTTTAAATGGGCATCAGAACTGGACCATAGAGCAATGGAAGAAGGTGCCCTAGTCTGATTCATGTTTTCTTTTACATTATGGCTATGGCTGGCTGCATGTGTATCGCTTACCTGAAGAACACCTGGCACCAGGATGCACTATAGGAAGAAGGCAGGCCAGCAGAGGAAGTGGGCTTTAGGCAATGCTCTGCTGGGAAACTTTAGGTCCTGCCATCCATGCGGATGTTACTTTGACATGTACCACCTACCTAAGCATTGTTGCAGACCATGTGCACCCTACACTCTGCACTCACTGACTACTTTGTTAGATACAGCTATTAGACTGTTTCCTAATGCAAATATCTAATCAGCCAATCACATGACATTCATTTAGCTATGAAGACATAGTCAAGACAACCTGCTGAAGCTCAAAACAAGCATCAGAATGGCATAGAAAGGTGATTTAAGTGACTTTGAAAGTGGTGTGGTTGTTGGTGCCAGATGGGCTTGTTTGAGTATTCCAGACTTGGCGGCTGCACATCCTTGATGAGAATCTCCCATTCCATCACATCCCAAAGGTGCTCTACTGGGATGAGATATGGTTACACTGGAGGCCATTTGAGTACAGTGAACTCACTGTCATGTTCAAGAAACCAGTGTGAGATGATTTGAGCTTTGTGACATGGTGGATGATCCTCCTGGAAGCAGCCATCAGAAGACAGGTATGCTCTGGTCACAGAGGGATGAACATGGTAAGCAATAATACTCAGGTAGGCTGTGGTGTTAAAATGATGCTTAGTACTAATAGACCCAAGTATCCTTCACAACATTACACCACCATGACCAGCCTGAATTGTTGACACAAGGAAGGATAGGTTGTGTTGTTTATGCCAACATCGGAACCTACCATCTGAATGTCAGAGTAGAATTTGAGACCATTCATCCTTTTACTGTCCCATTTTGGTGAAACTATGTGAATTGTAGCCCCAGCTCTTAGCTGGCAGGAGTGGCACCAGTGTGGTCTTCTGCTGCTGCTTCAAGGTTCGATGCGCCGTGCATTCAAAGAGGTTCTCCTGCATACTTTGGTGGTAACAAGTGGTTATTTGAGTTACTGTTGCCTTCATATGTGCTTAAAGCAGTCTGACTTCCAGGAACAATAAGGCATTTTCCACCCAGAGAACTGGCACTCACTGGATGCTTTCTCTTTTTTGGATCATTCTCTGTAAATCCTAGAGATGGTTGTGTTTCTGAAATACTGACAACCTTGTCACGCTCAAAGTCACTTAAATCACCTTTTTTCCCCATTCTAATGCTCACTTTGTGTCATGATCCGGGGTTTGGGGACCCTGCAATTTTAGTTTTTTCCTTTTATGGTCTGTTCTTGGGGTTTTCTTTTGTTGTGGGGTTTTGGTGTGTTTTTGTTCCTTGTCTCGTGTCTAGTCTGCATCACTGTTCCCCTGAGTCACTTCCTGTTTTATTTTGATAGTCTCGTGTTCCCTGTGCTTCGTGTTTGGTTTTACTCCCCTTATCGTTAGGTTCATTTGGTTCACCTGTTGTCCCCTGATGTGTTCACTTGCTCTAATCCCCTTGTGTGTATTTAAGCCCTTGGTTTTCCTTTGTTCTTTGTTCGAGTCCTTGTTGTCTTTCCGTTCTTATTGATGGCCGCTGTGTGTTTTTGGTTTTCGAGTCTCTAGGTATTCCAGTTTTCGAGTCTTTTGGTATTTCGAGTTCTCAAGGTTTTCAAGTTTAGCTTTGTGAAGCTGGCCCTGCCCAGCATCCGGCAGTTTTGTGTTCTGTAAATAAAGTTTTGAGCACACATCCACTCCTGCCTGCGTCCTGCTTTGGGGTCCTCCCTGCCTTGCCACACACAGCCGTGACATTTTGAACTTCAGCAGGTGGTCTTGACCATGTCTAGTTGCTTAAATCCAAAGTGCTCAGGGCACTTTAATTGTCTGACATTCTGCTTGTGATGACATCATCTAAAAAAAACAAAAGAAACAGAGAACTCAGACACCCCACTTGAGGAATGTAACAAAAGAAAAGCAAAAAAACAAATGTCTCATAAACATGTAGAATATTCCACCAGTTATCAAGGAGCATATTTCCTGTATTTGCACCTTCTCCAGCATTATATGCATGACGGCAACAGGCAGAAACTAACTGATGAGTTCTGTTTCTTAAACTAATTGTTATTGCTTTGTTATGTTATTACAATATTATGAATAATTTGCTCAGTGTCCCTCACATACACACTGCAGCGGCTTGCTATCTAATAAATTGGATGTTGATAGAGTTTGCAATGAAAATCTATATGGAGAGAAACATATTTGCTGGAAAACAGACACACACAGGCACACAACCACATTTACATACATGCAAACAAGTCAGTGTATGCACAAAGTCTTTGCTAATGAAAGAATCACTCATAACCTATACCAGACGTACATATGCAAATATATTCATCCAATACTCCAGAGAGGGCGTTCAAGCAAAGAATTTAAAGAATGAGAATATTTGCTTTAATGTTGCATTAGAATTATTAACATGAAGGTGATATGTAAGATCACTGGCTGCATTGCACGCACACGCAAAATATAATGACTGCACCATCACATGAATATATCATGAGGTTCACACTGAAATTAGACGAACGGCGTTTAATACTCACTCCTTCATCTTTCCTCACTTCTCTCCTCCCCCATTTCCTCTCTTTCCTCACCTCTATTGCTCAGAGGCCTGCAGCTCTTAAATATTTAACATATCAGAATTATAAGCATCCATCTTCCTTTTCTATACAGTGAACCAGACAGCTTTGCTTGAACCTACTATCCATACAGAGAAATAAGCCATTTTCGCACGTTATCTTTAAACAGTCTGGAAGATTCAAAGGCATATTTATCTCAGCATGTGGTGGGTGGAGATCACAGAAGACCACATGTGTGTAGTAGGGTAAAACATTCTGTCTGCCTGCCTCCTCGTCAGTGAGGCTGTCTGTGTGGGTAGCGGCTAAAGGAGTAATGGAGTGATTGTGGAACCATGGGGGTGGAGGGCATGAGGAGGTGGACCAACTTGCCAGAGAACACAGGAAATATTGTCCTCAGGTGCTGGACATCCTCTGTGGGACAGACAACTTTGACTGTCTTCATTCTGTAACACTGCATACTGGTGATTCTGGTTCACAAAAGGCATATATCAGCACATCAGACAGAGCACTGCCCAGTCTCGCATACTGTAGCCTGTTTGTCAGGTAGTCAGTAATCCTTGAGATAGTGGATGTGTTTTTGTGAAGGAATCGTGTGCACCAGATATTGATCTGATCACTTTTGGTTTGATAGCACAGCTCATCTGCTTTTAACAACACAAAAGTGTCCAGCTATGGTTTTGTCTCTGTAAGGCAGTACTTCAACACATAATGTCAGTTTTGCAATACAAACTGAGGAGAAGTGTGGCCTAACAATGAAGCTTAATGAAAGGTCATAGAGTCTCCAAAGTCAGTAGAATTCATCTGGCCACAGTTTCAGTGCAATCTGCCCAATTGTTGAGCTATTTCCAAAGTGAACTGTCTGACTAACTGACATTGCTATCTAAAAAAATGCCTCAGTGAGCCACATCATTGCACCAGATGGTAACGTTATTTGCAAAAACCATAAATGCCACATACTCCATCAAAACTTTCACTAGCAAACAAAAAGTTTGCCCAAAAAATGCAGTGCACAGCTGTCTTAGCCTTAAAAAATAAATATTTATAACCTGTTTTTAAAAACTTATATCCTCACTAGGAACCATAGTAAAATGTGGTAGCTGGACAGATTTTTTTTTTAATTAACACATTGCTGATTTGAGACTTTTTGTTTAATTTTGCCAGATTTGCAAAAATCATTTAATGATTCTAAGATCTTTTAAAGGCATTCTTAAAGACACACTATTTAGGTCAGTAAATAAAAATGATGGAGATGATTTCTGGCAATAGGTATGACATCCTGCCGTGCACAGTAAATGGATATGGGTTACAGTATCCTATAAGACATATCCATTTACCACTGGACACTGGATCATTTACTCAATAATAGCTTCATTTATATGACCATAACTAATTGATGAGAAAGGGCCTAATTGTGCATTCAGCACATATCTAGATTTCAGATATAATGATTTTGTCACAGAACGAAGAACACGCTGAAAACTAAACCCCATCTGTGGCTTTGACATGAGGAGGCAGGGAGCCCGGGTGTCACATCATTGATGCTTTCTTTTTGTAGCCACCACAACACTGAAAATGTCTGTTGCCATTCAGAGTTTATTGAAAATATGCTGATGGGGAGATGGGTAGAAAATGAAAGTGAGGTCCGCATATCTGCAAAGGATAAGCTGGTAAGACATACAAAAGGACAGGAAATGCATGAGAAGGCATTTGGTCAGTGCATAGATGCACTTATGTGCAGAATAAATTACACACTGAAGAATATATAAAGGGAAGTCATTAGTTATGCACTGGACACCTTTAGAATCTGAGAAATAGTAGTCTCGAAGGTTGCAGCCTCACGAGATGAGTCCTGACACTGATAGTATGTGAAGGGAGCTTTGATATGCAAGAAATGAGGTGGCTGATGATCTGAGCTTTCGTGCGTGATGGTACTCAAAGAGGAGTTTGCCACCATCTTTCGCAGTTTCTTTATCAGCAGCATTGCCTGTATTCAGTTACACTCTGTCAACTTTTAATGAACACAGACTAGACGCAGCATGAGTCTGTCACCATCACTTGAGATCATTTGCGAAGTTGCAGTCTGGATACGCTTATAGTTAGTCAGGCCTCTCATGTGCTGGCAAAACAATACAGAAAATTGCTAGATTAAACAATTGGGTCATTTAATTGTCATTAAAGGATCAAACATCTCTTTGAAACCACCCATTTTTTAAACAAGAATATCAGGACTGATCATTATGATGGTAAGCCTGATGACTTAATTTGTCCTCAGTAAATTCTGCAGATTACAAAAAAAGTGTGTGACAAAGGACACACTAGAATACAAACGGACCCACGGAAATGAATATTGACTTAAATGAACATGGTAATTCTAATCAGCATTGCCCCCCCCCCCCAAAAAAGAAAATATGGGAGGGATTAATGGAAAACTAAATAGTGTTCACCTGTATATACAAGCCACTCCATTAGGTACATCTTGATATTACTAGGTTGGAACTCTCCTTTACAGTCCAGAGTAATAACATAGCTATTAAAATTGCAGTGATGCAAAGATATAATAGTAAAGGCAGTATTTATACTATAAATTTTTATTTGTGGATGCAAAGTTATTTTATTTAAAGCTACCATAATCCATACAAACAACAGGTACTTGGCCAAGAAAAACTGCTCATACCTGCAGGTGTAGCAAAAGGCATGTGTGTATACATGAGTGGAACGATAAGGGTAACTGGGTCAGTTAGTGAATCAAGTATTGATAAACAATGTTGTTGCTTTATCTAACAAATTTGTCATCTGATTGAGATGCACAGGAATCAGTGGTGGAGTCTGTAAACATGGAAGTTTCCACAGTTAAAGGCCAAAGGCATCCTTTATCTCTCTGGAGGGGGCTGCAGTTACTGGTCTCTTTATAGCTTCCCCCTCGTGGCCTGCAGTGACGGAAAAATGATGGAAAAAGACTTATGGAACACAAATATGAAATGCCCAAAGCACATATGCAAGCACAAACAGAAGGTAATTGAGAAAGGCAAAGGCTTATATCCTTCACACTCGCTGTCACCAACAGGGCTTCTGTATGCGATTGTGTGTGTTTAACATGGAGTCTCCTGAGATGCTGAAGGACAGCCACGCTGTGTAATACTGTTGAGCCAGCATGTGTTGCCACAGTGTAAGCATATTTCCTGACGTACTCAGACCACTGCTGAAAAATAACTAACTCCCACGAGGGTCCCCACACAACAAATGTGTGACAGCATTTGTGTCTGCAAGCGCACATGCGTGTGTTTCAGTTGATGCAGGTGTTACTCTGGCTTTTACAGACACTAATGGAAAGGCCCATTTACAGCACAACAGGCCCAATAGTATTGTAAATACTTGGTCTGCTGGTGTAATGATAGCTTTGATCAATAATTTAGCAGCTGCTGAGAAAATCCGGCATTCTGAAAGAGCAAACAGTATTGAAGGCCAAGCCATCAGATAACGAGGGGCACAGCACAATATAGTATTGGACACAGCTGATTTTGTGCCCTGCGTATAGCTCTACGTACAATCTCAGCGCAGCCTGTAATCCAGTGTACAGCGCATTAAAGTGAAAAACATGTTTTTGTTTAATTTTTTTTTCTCTTCCTAAGATTTGCAGGATAAGTGGCACATATAGCCATTTTATCCATTGTAACTGGACTTGTGTTAGTGGGCGCACATTTGTTAATGGTGCTCGAGGTGGATGAAGACTTCACTCATCGTGTAAATGAAGCAGCCAAGTTAATAAGAGATCCCGCAGATAATTTTAACAGAGGCAATTTAGCATGAAACACTGTAAAAGGTTATTAGTACCCACAATATGCGGCTGTACATTTTTTGCTGCTGGATAAATTGAAATGAAAGAGATGCTGTGGGCTCATAAATAGCCAGTGCACACTGTGCAGAAAGCCACGACCTACACCCCAACCTTTCACACTCAAAGCGACATTGAGACAGATGCCAGTGCCACATATAATAAGGTATAATTTCTCCTCAGCTTGTAGTTGAATTATCATATATATATATATGTGTATATATATATATATATATATATATATATACATATATATATATGTGTGTATATATATATATATATATATATATATATAATATATGTGTGTATATATATCTATATATATATATATATATATATGTGTTATATATATATATATATATATATATATATATATATATATATATATATATATATATATATATATATATATATATATATATATATGCTGGTCATATATATAAAGAAGGAAAACTTGTCTTCCATCAAAAATGTAATTTTAACTGAGTCTTCATGCCCTTGGCTGCTAATGTTCACACACCTCCCACAATCTCTTCTCACACTGGGAAAGAATAGTACCTAATCACTATTCCTCACTGGTGTGAAGACTGGACTGTACAGAGTGTACCTTTTTTTTCCTCCTGTCTGTATAATCAAGGAACAAGGATGCAGCCATCAAAATTCTGTCATCCCCATTTACAAGGCTTCTGTAAGGAAATAGATCAATTATTTCATGAATCGCCACAAAAACCACAAAAACATTCCTCTGCATATTCTGCAGCACATGCAGCACATAGAGTTTAATCCGGATCCAGGTTGTAATTGGAAGGAATATAATCTCTGAAAGTGGCTTATTTGGCCATCTCTTCCTTCTTGCCTTCATTCCTGTGGAGATAAAGTCCCCCTTTTTGCCTCACACCCACCTACACTATGTCCCATCCTCTGTTCCTGTGCTGGACATGGGCAGTCCATGAATGCCAACCATCTGATCACACTGATGGTCCAGAAGGGCCAAACAGACCGTCCTGTGCTGACTGCCAGTCATTTTACACAATAGTTATCCTGAATGTTGCACTTCTTCCAAGTAAATTCTAGCATAGTTGTGACAATAGCTTTCAGCATTTTAGGAACTCACTTTCCTGCCAAGCATAGGCTGCATATAAAGATGGACAGAGTGAGGTGTGATGTCACCCACTGATCAGGAGCTGGTTTAAAGCTCTGATTTGGCAGAATCTATTGGAGCCAAGATGTTTAAAATAAGGAGCACTTGAATGTGACTTTTACACTCTGGAAACCAACACTAAGTTTCACGATTTTACACAGAATCCTAGACTTTTATCAGTCAAATGATACAGACAGCAATGGACTAGAAACTTTTGTTTTACAACCTAGTGCAAACTGGTCTGATATTAAGTTTGACGTGTGTAAAGGTAATACAAGATAGTTTGATCATTTCCTACCTATAACCTATGTTTGTGACTCAAAAAAGTAATGCAGCACACATTTTTAAAGAAGTGATCCATTCCATTACTGAAGAAGGTAACTTGTTACAATCAGTGGTGGTACATGACAAAGTACAATTACTTGTCATACTTACATAGAATTTTCAGGTGTCTGTATTTTGCTTGAGTATTTATTTCTCTTCTCTGTGCTTCAAGAAGAAGGAGCAGTGGAAGAGAAGTGAGAAGAGGAGCGAGCATAAAGGGAGAAACATTTTTACATCGCAGGTACTTTCAAATGCAACATTTCACACAGCTCAACAAATGTCATAAATTCACAAACTGTTTCTGTGCAGTTTGTCACCCGGTGTGTCTGCCAGCTAAATGTACAGGTGCTGTATTTCCCAGGGAGCGATAACTTCACCCAGCGATGGAGAAAGGATATCAAAAACAAAAAGGCCAGGACAGAGGAAGAAGATTATTTACAATACTCCCTGCATTACTTTTGAATTTCTTCACAACATGGTCTGAGATGCGCTGTCACATACAGTTGTGGTCAGTAGCATGGGCATGAATTTCATGGTAATTTTGCACTTGATTTCTTTTGAACTGTTCTTTTTCAAGGGTGAAATGATTGTACAGCATACATCTTTAATTTAAAAAAAACAACAACAAGAATTGGGTGCATGAGATTGAATTTGTTTGGGATTTTGTCTAATCCACACAGGGTCAAAAGTATGCATACAGGCTTAAATATGTCCACACACCCCCACTAATATTTGGCTAAATGACTCTTCGCAAGGTACACCTCAACCAGATGCTTTTGGCAGCCACCAACGAGCTTCTGGTATAATTCATGCTGGATGTTTGACCACTTTTCTTAGCAGAATTGGTAGAGTTAATTTAAATTGGTTGGCTTGCTTTTAAGTGTAGTTTGCAAAATTTCACCAGGGTTGAGGCTGGTGCTTTGGGAAGGTTATTCCAGGCATTTGATGTTATCCTGCTTTATCCAATTCAAAACTAGTTTTGATGTATGTTTGGGATCACTATCCTGTTGGAGCATCCAATTGTGCCAAATTTTCAACCATCTAGCTGTTGATTTGAGGTTAAAGTTCACTTTGCTGGTACTACTGCCAAAAACAAAGCAGTCCCAGTGCATAATGCTACTGCCACCATGCTTGACTGTTGGTACAGTGTTCTTAAGTTTGAAAGCCTCACGTTTACGCCTCCAAACATTACCCCTTGTCCGCGTGGCAAAATAGTTCAATGTTTGTCTCGTCTGACCATAAAACTTTTCTCCAGAAGGTATTTGGTTTGTTTATGTGGACAGCTGTAAATTTCAGTCAAACTTGAAGGTGTGGATTTTGGTCAGCACCATCTAAGTCCACGGTGAGGTAACACTCGATTCACTGTGGACAGTGATGCTGGTGTTCCAGCAGTTTACAGTTCATGGCAAGCTTGGAGGTTACTGGGGTGTTCCAGAGCATCCTAACCAATTTCTGCTCATCTGAGAGTGGCAGACCTTGGAAAAGTGGTAATGCAGCCAAATAACTTGTACTTACATACTATTGTTTGAACTGATGATGAGTTCTTTGGACTTTTGCATGGTTTTGAGGATTGGTCAGTCCAAACAATTTCTTTTTATGCTGGCAAAAAGAAACTACCAGTTGTAATCAATCATGATCACTAACAAGAAGTTAATAGGCCTTGTCAAGTTGAAAGGCAGTGTAGAACCTTCAGCACAACTTACTAAAATATTTAAGTTAGTGTATGCAAACTTTTGATCCTGTAGAAAATGGAGAAAATCCAAAATAAATTCAAACATGTGCACCCAATTCTTCTTTTTTAAAGTCATTCATTGTTACAGCTGGGTGCTGGCAAGGCAGGGAGGACCTCAGAGCAGGACAGGAGGCAAGGGCTGAGCTTATACTGGATGTTTATTTAAAACCTTGAAACATGGCTGGTCTGGAGTCACCAACACGAAAACTCGAAAAACACCACAAAAACTCAAAAATACAAACTGAAGCACACAGCAGTCATCTACATAGATGTAAACAATGACGAGGACCCGAACAAGGAACAGAGGAAAACTGAGGGCTTAAATACACACAAGGGGATTAGGGCAAATGAAAACACCAGGGGACGACAGGTGAACCAAATGAACCTAATGACACAAGGGAAGCAAAACTAAACACAAAGCACAGGGAACACGAGACTGTCAAAATAAAACAGGAAATGATCAACATAACACACGCAGACTAAACACAGAAGACGTAACAAGGGGATCACGCATACTAAGAAAACTAAAAAGAAACAATCCAAAATTGCAGTGACATAGAACTAAACAAAAAGGAAGTCAAAACACTGGGCCACTGGCCCAGGACCATGACATTCATGATGTATGCTGTGCAATCATTCCACACTGGAAAAAGAACAGTTCAAAGAAATCATTAAAAAACCCAAATTACCATAACATTCATGCCAGTGATGAGTGTATGTAGACTTTTGACCACAGTTAACACTGGCAGTTAACAATTAGGTTTTGGTGCTAACAGCCTCACTGCATTTGTTACCTGCTGAAAGTCAAGCTTAGGTTGTCTGGCTGGGGTCAGCATGTACCTGCTTTAACTTTATTCTGTGTGTGGAGCTCTTCGTGTCTACCTTTGTGCTAGTATGTTGTCTTTGCAGGTGCAGTTTGGCCTCTTCAGCGATGCTCTTGTCATATCCTGAAATAAAAATGATAGAAATGCTGGAAAATTGTAGACCACTATAGTAGTTTTCTTTTCCCTTGCTCCATGCAAACTGAAATCAGCTGATTGTAGCAAGTGTCAATTTTTTTTTAATTTTATTTCGACCATTCTGTAGATAATCAAAGAGCTAAGGTAACCATCTTCTGGCTTTATATTAAATAAGACTGAAGAGTAATCTTCTAACCCAGCTCGCCACAGTAAAGGTACTGAGTGGATGCCAAACTGATGTAAGCCTTAGTTTGGTCTGTTCATCATCATTTCTTCTTTTGTGTTTCAGTCTTCAATTGACAGTCATTTGTCTTTTTGTTTAGTTCTCATGGACAAGGTATGGCAAAACAAGTAAATGAGTAAAAGAAAATAGGAGTGTAATGTGGCTCCATGGCACTTGGCGCCTTCACCATACACACCAAATAACCCTGATTCGAAACCAGGAGGAGACTCCTCAGGGAGTCACAAGCTAGTGTACTCCCATTGGCAGTCCCAAGCCTGGATAAAGGAGATGGTTGCACTGGGATCCGGCATAAAATTGTGTCAAAACATGTGGATCCATCCACTGCGGCAACCCCTTGGGAAATAACGGAGTGGCCAAAAATATCTAGAAAGGTATTAAATAGCACCATTTAATTTATAGATCTACAATAAATCAAGAGTATGGTAGTGAGGGAAGAGTTATTTGAAATGTGTAATAGTTATTTAACTGAGATGAATAAAGATAAAAGACAGATTGAGAGAGTACTGGAATGCCTCCCACAATTTCACTCCCACTCTTCCTCTTGTGCCCACGCACTCTCTGTTACCGTGACGTTCACTCTTCTTTTTTACTCCTCCGCTTGACTGTGGAGGCGTACTGTTCTCCTCTCATTCATACACTGCCACGCTATTTCCATATTTCTGAGTGGACACTGTGCATTGACTTAAAATGTCTGTGGAGGAAGAGGAAGAGGAAGTGCCATGTTTGGCTCCATGTGAGAACATCAGATTTCCGATCATGCTGAGATCGTGATCAGACCTCACATGAGTGCCAGGCTGTACAGATGGAGTTACATTTCCAATAATCATGCTGAGAGATTGAGCATGCCTGTGTGTTGTGGTGTACATCTTTGCTGATCTCATGGCTTACTGTGAATTTGGTTCAAGAAAGTATAACCAATTACTACAGAGCTTTTTTTATGACCTTAATAACAACTTATTGTAAAAAGAAAATACACCCAAGCTTGACAGTCATCTGATTATTAACCTCTACAGGATCCCAATAGCACATTAAACTCCAAATTCTGTACACCTGAGTGTGAGGCAAGATGATTACTTTCCCCAACCTGACAGACATATACATTAGTCTTACTGCATTGCAATCACTAATTAACACCACATCCTCACAGGAAACGGAAAAAGTAGTTGCGGTGATAACTTTTGACAGTGGGGAATTTTACTCCATGGTTCATTACATTTTGCAGTGTGTGCTCTCATCATGGAGAGGATAACAGCTTAAAGCATTCAGCACTAACCAAAGATTGCACCACACACAGTCAAGGAGGATCAGGCCTCTCAACACCTTATCCTCTTCCCATCTGAACCAGCTTTCAGTAGGAATGAGGGAAGTGTCCGGCATTTCAAAGCTACTGCTGGAAAAATGGAGCTACAGAAGGGTGGAGGCATTAAAAAAATGATAAATGTTTATACCTAGACCTGAAATGTGATACTGTGCATGATACTTAGCAGTATGATAATTATTAGTATTATTGGTAGTATTGGACTGAGATGTTTGAGATTAATGGTGCCATGGATGTCTCCATAGTTATCCATTTAACTGTAAACATGAAAAACTTGATGGGTCAAAGTAATTACAAATCATCAGGGCATTCTTTCAGTTTTCATACCCTCACGCGCCAATAATATGAACACATGGTTGACCTTTGCCAAGACTCTGCCTTATTTTGTCTTTAGGTTAAAATGTTTAGCCATAGAACCACTAATTCCTTCTAATACACATTATAATTGCTGCTGGTTGTTGTTTATTTATTGGTCCTTAACAATACTCAGGTAGGCTGTAGCATTTGAACAATGCTCAGCTGGTACTAAGGGTCCCAAAATGTGCCAAGAATACAGCACCCACGCCATTACACCACCACCACCCTGAACCACTGAGACAAGGCAGGATAGATTCATACTTTCATGTTGTTCACGCCAAATTCTGTGTGGAGAATTTGGCGTGAACAACAGGACTGTGTGTTGAGTTTTTGCTGCACCTACTTTTACAATGTCATTCTAATTAAGGTGGGTGTCAAACAATTCCTGGCATAGCGCCACTTAACTTCCACCTGACTGGAGGTCTAATCAGGCAGAGCAATGAAAACAACTCTGCGGCTTTTAACAAAAACACAATCGAGCTTTTCAAATGTCTTTTTTGTAAGATTTGTGTGAGGGTCCAGCCAGTGTAGAGCTGCTAATAGCATCAGCAGTCAACAGTAAAAAAAAAAAAATTTAAAAAAAATTAAACAACAATAAAGACAGGAATTTGATAGAATTTACTCTTGCAGTTTTCATCTTGCCAGTAATCACTGGCACTTGCTCTGCTATAGTGTTCTTTTTTGACTAAAATGCTTCAGTGTTTGCAGGCACAGAGGCAAGAGTCATGAGAAACATGGCAAATAGTCCTTAAGTCAGGTGTTAAATATTATTATATTGTATCCAATAAACAATTACATTGTATCAACATTATTTTGAGTTTTATTGAGTTATTATTTTCAGCAGGGGAAAGTACAATCATCCCATCTGTAGCCTGCAGTGTTATAGAGACCTATATTTAAAATCTGTTTCTGGGACTGTACTGTGTTCTCAAAATAAAAACTGAAATCCATTCTAGGTTTTGGGGAAAGGCAAGCATTGTTAACAAGATGTTTACAGTGTGCCCATCTCATCTCATCTCACCTGCATGGGTTTTGTTTTGTGGCATATGCTGTGTTGCAAGCTAATCTGTATTTGCCTAAGCTATGGTCAAGGGGTGGTGAAGGTGTTTAACTCTGTCACTAATCCACTCAGGATTTCAAGGTCATGATGATGCAAACCTCCTTGACAGGTCCCTAAACTGTACAGAGATGCTGAAAAACATGACGTGTTTTAACATTTTCTGTGTTAAAATGCACCTCATTCACTACAACCTCATGTGAGCAAAACACTGTCTCCATAAGGAACATCGCAGACATGACTGAGTTTCCACTGGCACAAAGCCCAGCTCTCTGAAGGAGATTGTAAGACTTAAGCTGGGTCTCAAACAGTGTTAGCAAACAAGAAGTAGTATTAAGAAACTTAATTGGGTTAGTTTTGAACTCTAAAGCCCCTTAGCAAGGCTGATTACCACCACCAACCACATGACACTGACTTTGTGTAACTCTGTGCGTGTGCTGTGTGTGCGCGCACGCGTGTATCTATATATTTGCATGTGTATTCCAGTGATTTATTCAATTCAGTGATGAATGAATAATAAATATGAATATTTCTCATGCTCAACTGAGTCTTTAAAGTTATCAGATAAACTAAATTCAGTCAATACCTTTTTAATAGTGATTAATAGTGATTTATAAATAAAAGTGAAAGATATGTAAACTTAGTTAACTTTATGGAGTTAAATGCAGGAAGAATCCATTTTACTCTTTATACAATGCAAAATCTTATATAACTTTAAATAAGCATTTATGTTAACAATTCAAGGTTATTAAATATTTTGCTTTTTTTCACAATGCAACAAAATAAAAAAAAAATAAAAAAAAATCTGCCATCCTGTGATTATCTAAAATCAAATGCTAGTCTTACTTGGCAAGCCAAAAATTCTCACTTGGTTATATCAAAAGCCCAGTCACTTCTCTAGAATGACAACCTTGGCCAAAGTTCACATGTGCATAGATTTTGTAGCAAATAGTCATGGTCCTTGACCCATTGCTCTAAGCTGTGCCCCTCATTTGACCATCAGACCTTTCAGTGTGGTGACTATCGAGCCTGACTCCCACCTGAGTGACCTTGCACTCATCGGTCGGAGGTCAAGGCCCCGCCTGACATGTTTATGAAGATAGCCAGGGGTCAAGGGCTCTGTTTGTCTGACTGGTGACAAGAAAGGAAACAAGGGATAGGATTCCGGTAATAAATGAAAGACGAGACCTGAGTTGAAAGGAGGGGCTATCTGGTTCTCTGCAGAACATATTGATCCATTTGTGTTTTCGTGGCGTGAATGGGTTTGTTGGCCACAGTCCCTGCAGAAGTGCTGAGGTGGTGGTTGCATCACACTATAGAAGAGTTGCTGCAAAGGCTGCCCTTAATTTATTGTTTATGATATGTCTGGGGTCAGCTTTTGCTGCCTGCTGTTGCCTAGTGACTAGTAAAATTAAAGGAGCTTTTGAGTCACACATATGGAGAGCTTTGAGATAAGAAATCAACAACCCACCATGCGTGCTGTTGCTTCCCTCTAGTGGCATTTGTAAAGTACTGCATTATAAATGTTTGCATTTACTTTGGAAGACAAAACCAGAATAAAGTGTCCCCTGAGTGGCTGTCAGTGAGGATGATGTAAGAACTGCAAAAATTGACTATCTAACCAAGTCTCACAATCTTATATTCAGCCAAAGAGTATTTTTAATCTTGTTTTGAGAGTAATATACAAAGCAAGTGCTGAAGTGTAAGATTATTAAACTTATTTTGAGAATATACACTGCTCAAAAAAAATAAAGGGAACACTCAAATAACATCCTAGATCTGAATGAATGAAATATTCTCATTGAATACTTTGTTCTGTACAAAGTTGAATGTGCTGACAACAAAATCACAAAAAATCATCAATGGAAATCAAATTTATTAACCAATGGAGGCCTGGATTTGGAGTCACACACAAAATTAAAGTGGAAAAACACACTACAGGCTGATCCAACTTTGATGTAATGTCCTTAAAACAAGTCAAAATGAGGCTCAGTATTAAGTGTGGCCTCCACGTGCCTGTATGACCTCCCTACAACGCCTGGGCATGCTCCTGATGAGGTGGCGGATGGTCTCCTGAGGGATCTCCTCCCAGACCTGGACTAAAGCATCCACCAACTCCTGGACAGTCTGTGGTGCAACGTGACATTGCTGGATGGAGCGAGACATGATGTCCCAGATGTGCTCAATCGGATTCAGGTCTGGGGAACGGGCGGGCCAGTCCATAGCTTCAATGCCTTCATCTTGCAGGAACTGCTGACACACTCCAGCCACATGAGGTCTAGCATTGTCCTGCATTAGGAGGAACCCAGGGCCATCCGCACCAGCATATGGTCTCACAAGGGGTCTGAGGATCTCATCTCGGTACCTAATGGCAGTCATGCTACCTCTGGCGAGCACATGGAGGGCTGTGCGGCCCTCCAAAGAAATGCCACCCCACATTATTACTGACCCACTGCCAAACCAGTCATGCTAAAGGATGTTGCAGGCAGCAGATCGCTCTCCATGGCATCTCCAGACTCTATCACGTCTGTCACATGTGCTCAGTGTGAACCTGCTTTCATCTGTGAAGAGCACAGGGCACCAGTGGTGAATTTGCCAATCCTGGTGTTCTATAGCAAATGCCAAGCATCCTGCACAGTGTTGGGCTGTGAGCACAACTCCCATCTGTGGACGTCGAGCCCTCATACCATCCTCATGGAGTCGGTTTCTAACCGTTTGTGCAGACACATGCACATTTGTGGCCTGCTGGAGGTCATTTTGCAGGGCTCTGGCAGTGCTCCTCCTGTTCCTCCTTGCACAAAGGCGGAGGTAGCGGTCGTCAGAGAGGACAGGGCATTCTCTATAGTTGGTGCTAAGCTTTGGAATGACTTACCTGTGCAGGTTAGAGCGGCCCCTTCACTGTCCAATTTTAAAGTTCGTCTTAAAACCCATCTTTTTTCCTTGGCTTTTAACTCCAGCGGGATATAGTTTTAAACTGTTTGGTTTTTTTTGTTCTTTAACCTGAAAGAGTTATTACTATTAAAGTGCTTTATAAATAAAGATGGTACGGTAGAATCCGTCTCATGCTACCACGAGTGTGAAAGCACCACCAACATTCAAAAGTGACCAAAACACCAGCCAGAAAGCATAGATACTGAGAAGTGGTCTGTGGTCCCCACCTGCAGAACCACTCCTTTATTGAGTGTGTCTTGCTAATTGCCAATAATTTCCACCTGTTGTCTATTCCATTTGCACAACAGCATGTGAAACTGATTGTCAATCAGTGTTGCTTCCTAAGTGGACAGTTTGATTTCACAGAAGTTTGATTTACTTGGAGTTATATTGTGTTGTTTAAGTGTTCCCATTATTATTTTTTTATCAGTATATTTATTTTATTTCTTACTTAGTTACTAAATCCTTAAACTAGTTCCTTTACATGCATTTTAGGCTAAATTATATCACTGAGACACAGTTTGAGATCACATTGTATATTTCATAACCATATTTGATGTAAAAGCTTATTTTAAGGCCTCTCTGTAGTAACTCACTTAGTACTAGTAACCCATCATTAACACATTTACAATATTTACAATGCTGCAGTGTAACATCATATGAGGTTAAAAATCATTTGCCACAATGTAGGCAATAAATCACAGCACATCATCCATGGTTTCATTTCAACTTTTAAGTGCAATGCCATCATCAATGTTATATTTTGTCAGAACATATACACTGCTTTTGAAACTGATTGGATAATCCGATGTAGGATCAACTAGCTTTTCAGCATCTATAAACTCTGTTGCTTGGGCAAGATTAGGAACTACAATTTCATATGCTAAAAAGATCTGTATTCCAGCCCATGGTCTCATAAAGCTGGTATTCAAAACAGTTTAATGAACTGTCTACCACATAAACGTTTAACAGGAAAACAGGAACTGTGTCCCTCACACTGGTGATTATTAGTCTTTTCACTTATGTACTTGTTCCCACTGAGAATAAGCCACTTTACTTTGACTCCATGTTGGATGCCACCTATCCCCAAAATATCTCTTCTCTGTGCTGCAATGTACTCAGTATTTGTCACTTCAGAAACAGGACCCAATTCTTTCACATGTATTTTATATTTCCTAAAGTATAATAAAATATGGATTATTTACTTAAGCATGTGACCTGATAGGATTGCATCTCTCCATTTCATCAGCATACAAAATTATCTGTAAAGCAGAAGTTTTTTTGAAAACAGTGGATGGGATTTATAAATGCACACATCAATAATGTCATACAAAAACCCATCTTTGACAGCTCTGTGGTGCGGTGTTGATCATGGCACAAATCCTGGAACTGGACAACTGTTCAAGGCTCCTAATAAGGGTTATATAGTAAAAACGTAATGTTTTTAATGGCAATTACTCTTGATTGTCCTTTGTTACCTCTCCAAACCTTTTGAGACGTAACTACCTCCTCTGGTTTGACTGGGTTAAAAAGCCTCTGGAATGTGCTTTCCTTAATGTATGTGGTAGCCATTGTGGAGAAAGGATCTTGAAAATTGTCCAATTCTGCCAATACTGCCTCTCGTAGCTGCTCCATACTGTCTGAATGTCTTTGAAACATCATTTTCATGGTGTCCCTCATGGTACTAAGAGAAGTTTGATACTGCTGGACTCCAGAGACAGTACTGTTGACACTCCTCTGAAACACAAAGAAATATAAGCTATATACGGTTTGTCCAGTATGACTAGCATTACACTTCTTAAGAACATTCTGAATAGGATTTCATACCAAAATGGTCTTTGTCCAGTTCTTGCTCAGAATTCAAAAGTCAGAATTACACCAATTTAAAAAAAAAAAAAGTATTTGGTTTTGAGAAATATTTAAATACAGTTTTTAAATTTTCTATACATTGCGTCAAATCACAACAAATAGTCACCTCCAGGTGCTAGTAATGAGTCTCCATTTAGTGTTTGTATCCTTGTCACAAAATATGAGACAGTTGTAGCTCTGATGGTAAAATTATAAAATGGTCCAAAGAATTGTAAGATTACATGCTTTCAAGACCTTTTTCCAGTTATATTCAAGCACTTTTCAAACCCTTTCAAGGTCCATTTTCCAAGTCTTTCAAGCAACTTATGACTGTGGTAAAATACATAGAAGTGCATATTTAAATGCAGACACACCTGCATATATTCAATATATATTTTACTTACCCCACATAATAATATTAACAATTAGGTTTGTGCAATACCTGGGATAGGTGACCTCTTTCCTGGACACTGATGGTAAATGCAGCTGCACGTCTGATAAGATTTTCACTTGATCTAGCAGCTCCTTTCTGTAGATATGTTGTGTTAATATACATTAAAAGATAATATAAAACACCTGGAATGTTAACTGTTAAACATTTTTATTAGCAAACACTACATCTTACCTGATTATCAGTGGAGTCTGGAAATCCTCAAGCTCCGGATTTGACATTTTATTTGGAATGACAGATATGTTGACTTCACTCTTGGCCCTTTGCATTCCTTGTGTTTTCGTGGCACAGTTAGAAAAACAACAGGCCACGTTGATCCGCCAAAAAGGAAAAACAGGGTGGCTAGCTGCATGCAGACAGTCTATTTTTGGCCTAATGATAATCTTCACTAATAGCAAAGTCAAGTCTTGCTAGCACAGCAACACATGTTAAATAACCTCTATTAGGAATACACAGCCAGCAGGACAAAGTAGTCCAAATGTTCAGTCTAAGCAGTGAGAGCAGAAAGAAATACCTGACCCTTCACACCAGAATCACATTTAAGCTGTTGATGGCAGTAACATTCTCATCTCCCCTGATGTTATTGCTGAAGAAAAATATGCTTTTATATTTTATTTAAAGCTGTATTCTGCTGTTACATCTGCAGCTGTTTTCTCTGGTTTGCTGATCGGTCTGTGCAGGTGCCTGGATGCGGTTGGTGTGGTAACATCTCACCTGTGGATGATTGGCTCCGGGTGGGGCCACGCCCTCTATAGGATGCCAGACGGACGGAGACCTGAAGGACTCCCGAGGATCCCACCGGCCACAGCAGGGGGTGTAGATTCAGAGTGTGTGTGTGTGTCTGTGTGTGTGTTACTGTGACTGGTATTGACAGCATTTCCTCCTCTAAGACCGTGTGACCTTTGAGGTTATTGTGAGGCAGGTTAGGGTTAGGGTTACCACCAAAGATTTGAGAGTTTGTGTTTTATTGCGTTGGCCTTTGCTCAGCCTGTAAGCACGCTTCTCAGGGCCCTGACCAACATGGCCCATCACCCGACTCACATCTCATGTTGGTGTTTGTAAAGGGGTGATCAACAGAGCAATTATCCATACATAAAATTAATTACTGTTTTCAACAGTCAAGACTTTATGGTGAGAGGTTGCTACAAGCTGTTAATTAAATTGAGTCAGATGATCCAAACAGTTAAACCACACTGATCAGAAATGTATAAAATGATCAGTGTGCGTTATTGCTCAAAAATAAAATCAATAATCTGACAAAGAATCCACTGAAAGCATTTTCAGGTGTAGGACACCTGTTTACTTCCTTCACTGACCCGTGAGAACTTGGCAGAAACATATTTAATGTTTTAAATAGAAACTAATGCTAATAACTAACAGCAGAGTAGAAGAGTGCCTCGGCTATCAGACAGCATCACGGTGCAGGTTTCTGTTCCTGCATAAAATCCACAAATTACCTCTTTGAACCGTTTTGTTGTCGACAACATCAACACACACGTCACCACCGTTACACACACAAACTGACAGTGGTGACAAAGAGGTAGAAAAGGAGAAACTGTTTACAGTATACATTTTTATTGGCCTCTGCTGGCAGCCATCGCTGGCCTCCACCTATAATTCATATATTTATGCAATAATTTCAAAGAAGTCTTCATTTTTGAACCAGTTGCTACTGAGACATTATGGTTGGTATAAGACTGAAAAGAGTTTCCTTTTAAATATCATAAACAGAACAGTTTGCCTGCTGGAGCTTTGGTGACCCTGTTGCTTTGGAGGGTTGGAGGAAGGTCCTCAGGAGTGAACTAATCATGGACTTCCTCATTTTACTGCTTTTATGTTGACAAAAACTTGGGACAAATGATTTTGTGGACACCCGCATAAAATAAAATCACATAAATCACTAAATAAAAATCCAAGGCCTGCAAAAGAAGTGTACTGCAGCTGTGACTAGAAACACGCACATGCCTGATACAGCAGGAACGCTGGGATGGAAAATGCAAAATGTTGGAATCCAAGCTGCAAGAAGCGGAGGAAAGAAATGAGAGCTTTCAGGAAATGCTCGATAAAGCACTTGGAAAAAAAGAAACAATCCTGAAAGAGAAGAGACAATTAAAAATGAAGCACACAGAGGTCAAAATGACACTGGAAACCTCTGAAAAGAGGCACAGGGTGGTGCAGGCAAATTAGAGGACATGCAGAAAAAAAACAAGAATCTGCAAGGATTGCTTTACAAAGCCCAGCAAAGCAATGCTGATGTCCTCAAAGAAAAGGAAGCAAAGAACAAACAACTGGGCGAATCGCAGACAAACCTGCAGTATGTTCTCCAGAGCTCTAAAAAGAGGAACGGAGAACTCATGGAGAAATGCAACACACTGGAGCAATGCAAGGACAATCTGGAGAAAAAGTGTGCAGAGATGCAGGGCAGGACGGAAGAATTGGACATACGCTGCACGAGACTTGAAGCTCAGAATGCAGAAAGTCTCCGTGATCTGCACTCCGTCATCCTGCTGCACGAAGATCTGCTCGAACGCTTCCTCAAGAAGAAGAAGCGTGTCAAGTTTCTCCAGAGGACCTCTGCTGCTTCAGTTTAAACACAGCTCGCCTTGTCTGCCACCACCTGTGAGCCATCTCCATGACCTTGACCTCTGCTCTGTGCCCTTCTTTACTCCAACCATTCTCTCCATCCCTTTCTTCTTTCTCCCTCCTTTCTTGTGGCTTGGATTTAACTGAATACTAATAAAAAAGGCAATCTTATGCCATCTACATTTACTCCTGTCTGTGGATGTTCACTTATTTGTTTTTGCTTACAGTCTCTGTGCAAGATTAGCCTAAATGTTTACCACACAAATATGAAAGTTGCATAAACCTTGTGGTTACCTTTGGAGCAGAAAGCCAATATACCAAAACATTAGTGGGGTCAGGTGAAAGATGATTCCAAGTTGCCCGTAGGTGTGAATGTGAGTGTGGATGGTTCACATGGACCAGGGCTCTCTCAGCCCTGTGACAGACTGGTGACCTGTCCAAGGTGCACCCTGCCTCTCGCCCTGGCAGCTGGGACAGGCTCCAGCCGCCCTATGACCCTGGAAGAAAGGCAAAGAAAAACGGATGACCTTTTTGCTCTAAATATGATATGCAGTAAGCACACGGGAAACTACAAATGAGGAAATTCCTAAACTGTAAAAATGTTGGGTGGCTGTGTCTCAGGTGGTAGAGCAGGTCATCTACTAATCTTAAGGTTGGTGGTTTGATTCCTGGATGCTTCATTCTGCATGCCAAATTATCTTTGGGCAAGATACTGAAGCCCGAGTTGCTCTCTGATGCAGCCGTCCGAGTATGAATGTGTGTGAATGTAAGACAGGAAGCACTCAGCTGTAGAAGGAAGTGCTTGTATGAATGGGTGAGAATGGGTGGATGCACAACATGGTGTATAAAGCACTTTGAGTGCTCAGCTAGAAAAGTGCTCTATAAGAAGGAGCCTGTTTCCCACTGAGGACTGTCATTACTGTATGATGTGCTACAGTATTTTATTGCTAACATTCAGTTGAACTTATGGTAGGCTTCTTTCTTGTGCCTCACAGTGACCTGGTTACAGCAGGGTCAGTGTGTTAGTGTAAATCAGTGTTTGGAGCTGAAGTCTGTGAATGATGGCTCTGGAGGACTGTTCCAATCCTGCATCTGATTCTAGTTTAACAAACAGTTTTTAACAGTGAAGGCAGCGGCATTTCATTTTAGCTTCAAAATGTCATGATTGCCACGCCCCCTTTCACCAAACAGGAAATAAATCATAAATAAAAACACACACAAAGCACCTGGGTGAGGGTTAGGGTTAGAAACCAAATGACAGGCCTCTTTAAACAGCCATGATCACAATCATCTACACTGCCTACACACAGCATTTGTGTGTGTGTGTGTGTTAAATATCTTTATTGTGAATAATTGTCTATGGCCTGCATGTTGTTTAAACATTAAGCTCTTTTTGTGTTACTGCTGCTGCACACACACACACACACACACACACACACACACGAACGCAGGCTGGAGCAGGTAAGTGGGCGGAGTCAGTTCAGTGCAGGTGAATCCACCAGCTCTGCAGGCTGGACTGTTCCCACACCCTGTTTTCCTCTCATGCTTCATCTTCTCATCACACCACCTGCAGCTAAACATAGCTCATCTCTCCTTCTGGATATGGTATGCAGCATCACCCTGTGGTCTCCATCGCACAAAGAACAACAGATATAAAACAACACAGCTCACCTTTCCAGACGAGCCCACTCAAGAAAATATTACTGACTAAAGCTTCCAGACAGGTGCTGGGTGGTCTGTGGGTCCTGGTTCTCCTCTTTCTTGGTCACATTTAGTGACTTTAGAGAAGAAGACAAATGGATCTGCAGCAATTCCAGGCGGAGGGGGGGTTGACTCGGGAGCTATGTTGTAGTCACGCGAGACTTGGTGAATCTCGGCAGTATTGTCTATGGCGACATGACTATCTGACGTTTGAGTGATTAGCTTTTTTTCCCCCGCCAATTATAACTAGACGGGCTTAAAACTAAAAACTATAGGTAGTTTCTTAGCCTAATTTAAATCATTTCGAGCAATCTGGAGGATGGTGAAGAGGACCTGGACAGTCTGCTGCACTATATCGACAGGTGTTTTGAGCGAGTCGTCATGGGAAAAATTGACAAGACGCCGACTACTTCCACCAGCAAGGGAACTCCAGTCCATGAAAGTAAGCCGCTCCGAAGATTCCGCAGAGGCGGTATCACCATCTACCACCAATACTGTGGGCATTCTGGAGTCCATTAACAGCAAACTGTCAAGTTTTGACACCCCCCTTGGCCCTTGTTGAAATCCTCCACAAGGAGTTTCAGGCCCTGCGGGAGTCAGTCGAGTTCATCCAGCAGCAGGTGGAAACACCTGCTGCTGAAAACGCTGTCCTCAGGGAGTCGGTGAATGTCCCTCACTGAGGGAATGTCCCAGCTCTCAGAAGAAAATAAGAAAATTAAAGAAACGGTTATCGAGCTTCAGGCCCGCAGCGTGAGAGAAAATCTTGTGTTTTCAGGTATCCCGGAGAAGGCAGAGGAGGACCCGGAGGCTACAGTAAAAGAGTTTATCCAAACTCACCTGAAGCTCCCGGAGGACATCATGAGGACCATCGCCTTCCATAGAGTCCACCGCCTGGGAGGAAGCGACCTGGAGCACGCAGACCCAGACCGATCGTTCCCAAATTCGAACACTTCAAGCAAAAAGAGCCGGTGAACAGCCGCGGCCGAGCTGAGCTGAGAGGGACGGACTTCAGCGCCAACCATCAGTTTCCAAAGGAGATCCTGGAGCGACGCAAGGTCCTGTTTCCTATCCGGAAGAAATTCATGCAGGGAGGCTCCCGGGCTGTCATCGCCGTGGACAAACTGTATGTAAACGGACAGCTTTACCGCGACAAAAACACCACGCCATGGCTCTGCTGATCGTTCAGGTGATCTGTGTCCACATTAACGCTTTTTTTCGAGTTTGTTTTCTACTTTTTCTGCAGTTTTTGAAATGTCTAAATAGGATCATTAACGTCGATTAATCAACATAGTGCCGTGATCGTTTGTTTGTTTTGTTTTTCCCTCTTTTTTTGTAGATATTTGGGTCTTATGTCACTTTTCTCACTTCTTTTTTTTCTGCACTCAGAAAAATGTTTGTCACTTGCAATGCTACATTTTATTACACTAACATACAGCGCAGACGCACACACACCAACATACAGCGCACATACACAGGCGCACACCAACATGAAGCCTATACACACATACACACCAGCATACAGAGCATATGTACACACAC